>MU227700.1:80502-97356 GCA_018584345.1 Thuja plicata
TTTCCCAGTAGGTTTCACACCAAAAAGAGAGGACCAACATCCATTAGCAGTATTTTTAACTAAAGGTTGACCATCTTTTGCTTCAGAAGACTTACCATCACCTTTCATTATCTTTGGTGCATCTTCCTTGATTTGGAATCTCGATAGAGGAGTGTCCTCCCTTGTCTCTTTTGTGGAGCCCTCCACTGCTACATCTTTTACCTTTTCCTAAATCACTGGCATGGACAATATCTGAACAATGCCAGAGGACTCTTTCTCTCTCATTTCATTGTTCAAAAAGTCTCGTTTACCTCCTTCTCAAGGACGATTGCGATCTGGGTCTTTGTCCCCTTCTGCATCCTTCTCTCCTCCCTTGATAATCCTGTTGCCTTCACCTAGGTTCATCTGCAATACTCCTCCAGCAAGTTTCGTGCCTAAAGGGGAATTCAAATTCCCTCTAGCCGCATGCTCTCCTCCTCTTCACTCCATTAGGGGTATTGGTAATTTTTGTAAAATATATAGTAATATATAGTAATATATGTTGTTTCTTCTAATGATTGCAATATCTGAGGAATATCATCCATGGCCTTACTTTCCTATGTTGTCAAGTCAATCAGATTGACATCCTCAGTGTCATTGATGAAAACATGCTTGGGGATCGGTGTGGCCTCCTTCTCTTCAATGTGTGCAGTCTCAGTTATAGCTAGTATCTTCTCGGGTGGAGTAATAATTTGAGTCCAAATCTTGTTATTGTCCTTGTCAATATTTTTGAGTTTGTTCTCCAATACCTTCAATGCTCTTTTTTTCTGAAAATTTCTTTGCATTCTCCTGCATTGTTGATTCAATTTCTTCAACTATTGAGTCAGGCATGAAATTAACTAAGATTATTTCTCTCATTTTTTTTCCATATGCAATGCATATTTCCACCTTGTTGAATTTTTATATTGTAGCTCCTTTCGAATATGAGTTCCAAATTTTAGGGGTACATACTTGTAAGCTACCATCATTTTAATGATTGCTTCTTCAATTTTATTTTGATCCTTGGTGGACAAATTTCCCCATTGTCTAATCTTAGGATTTGATATGCTACCTATATTGATGATTGACTCTACAATTTCATCAATTGTCTTTGGTATTTTGGCCTTTTCTGCTTGTATTCTCTATTCTCTTTCTTCTTCTACAGTATCATCCTTGTCCTCTCTTCCTCTTACATATCTTTTTCCTTATCTAGGTGCTAGGTGCTCGATTGAGGCTTTTCTTTTCATATATGTTTTCACTGCGCCTTTCTCCAATGGTGGTGAGTCTACCTTAGAAGTTCTAGGGTTGATAGCTTTGATGAGTGCAGTGTTAGTGTCAACTTAAAAGCATATCTCATATTTGTATTTTTCCACTAGTTGAGCAGGGATTCTCATCCTCTTCTCCATCCTAGTCTTGAATGTGGAAAAGTAGTCATCCATTAAAGGTGTAAATTTATCTCCTAGTGACTTAATGAAATCACTAATCTATGTTGTTATCGGTCGGTTGGTGTCCCAAGTGACATTACCAACTGAAGGAAAGAAGTTATGAAGGTAAAATAATGTGAAAACCAATATAGAACCGAACTTACATGTATTAGATCTGACTAATCTAACGGTTCTCATGTTTTCTTCTAGGTGCTTTAGTAGAAGCTCAGATAGGTCTAGTTGCACTCCTTTCTTTATAATTTTGTATGTTGTGTCAACATCTCCACAAGCAATGTTGTTCATTCTTCTTTCTTGAAATATCTTGTATCCGATCGACCACATATTCACCAAAATTCAATTCAGGGTCAGTGTTTGAGTTCACTTTCAGACCTCTGTCATCCCATTCGGCTCCTGTTAGCTTTTCAATCTCAGGGAAACTTGGGTGACTTAGGGATTTTGTCTTGTCATTGATTGGGTATCTGGTGACTGCATGAATCACATCCTTTGCGATTGCCTTAGGTCCATCCAACCACATTTTTTCATCATGCACTCGGCTGAGCACAATGCGAATCCATTCGGTCTTGAATTCCTTTGGGAATAGTAGGGCATTGGTTAACCCTTTCACTTTGATGTGTTTGTACTAATCCTTTAGGTTTCCATCCTTGCATAACTTATGATAAGATTATTCAAGCTCAATGTCTCCGATCTTTGCAACCTTGTAATGAATGTATACTCGGATGTCTTTGACCATCAAAACCCTAGGTGGAATACTCAAGAATTCTCCCTTGTCATCGGGTTGTGAAGAAAACTCAGGATAGAACTTATAGTTTGGTCCCTTGTAGGTCAAGTTCTTGATAAGAGTGACCTTCTTATCTTTTGTCATCTTGATTTTTGAGGTTCGTGAGGTGGATGCCATTTGTTCATAAAATTAGGGCTTCTTTGCAAATGACCTGTGAGCTTGATAAGTCTTGGTACTTACTAGATGATCACGGTGAGTGCTTCAAATCTATTGGAGTTTCTTTGGAATCACTTTTAATCACTCTGCAATGTGATCACTGTGAATCACTCTTCTCTCTCTTCAATTTTCTCATAAATGCTGGGTGAACAAATGAGTTCACTTTGCCATTTTTATAGACAAATATGACCTAAGTGATGCATTATATGCTTCACCTGCCACTCGGTTGACAAAGCGTAGATGCTTAGTTAACATAGCGAAGACTTTAGCTTGGTGAGTATTCAATACTTGGTACAAGGTGTCAGCTCGATTTTCTTCCACATGTTTACCGATGATGCTCGGTATATGATGTCAACTCGGTTATATTTCATATGTTTACTGATGTGCATTTTATGCTTGGTTTATATTAACCGGCTAGACTATATTCACACTCTCATAACAAGTAATACCATAGTGCATCTTTATTCATGCTAATTTGGCATATTCTCAATGAATATAGGAACTAATGTAAAATACAACTTTGTAGAGTGAAGTTCCATACTTACTTGTGTTGCTTAGGTGGGGGTGGTGGAATCACCTAATCCATTAGATGAGGTGTCACCAACTATATTTCTTGATCCAGCATTGTCATTATTTGAATCTCTCCTCCACATTTGATTTGTCATTCTCCTGATGTCTTCAATAGTGTTTCCATTTGCAAAATTGCTTGACTTTGTCACTCGATCTCTGCAGCCCTTGCTTAAGTGGCCAACTGTATGACAGTGTAAGCATGCCATTCCTGAGTTAGTCTAGTTTCTAGATCTTCTTATCCATTTCCCCATACAGTTTGCAGCTATATGTCCATATCTACCCCATGTGCAATTTACCCATGTGTTGTAATCCCATACATATGTATTACCAACTTTTCTCGGTTGATATGTATTTTCTTGTTCTTTGGGTTTCCAAACTTGCTTTATCCTTTTTCTGCATTCATGAGATGTGTAGCCATGTATGTTGCAAGTAGAAAAATGTTTTTCCATGTAAGATTTCTTCTTTGATTTCTTTAGCTTAGATCTACATTCATGTTCTTTGTGTCCTTTCTTGTTACAGTTATAACAATTACCTATGAATGTAGAAGTAGTTTTACGAATACCTTTTGCCTTGCTCTTGCAAACATTTGATGTATGGCCCAGTTTTCCACAATGATTACATGAATGCTTCCTTGGTCTTGGATTTGTGTAGAAATTCCTTTGATCAGCCTGGTTTGATGATTATTCATGCTTAGTATACCCTAAACTGGTATTGTTGTTGAGTCTTCTTTGTCCATTCAGAATTCATCCATTCTTTTTGTACTGTCTTCAAATTTCTTGATCATATCATTATGTTGTTGTTGAATCTTTGCTTCATGCTTCAGTTTCTCATTTTCTTATTTTAGTTCACCAATAACTTCCAATTTTCCATTAAGTTATATGTTCACTCAGTTAGCCTCATGACTCATAAGAACTATTTGATTGGTGATCTCAATGTGATGTTTAGTAAGTCTATGTATCTCAGATTCTTTCTCTTGCATTTTCTCAGTATTCTTTCTCCTATCATCAATAGCTAAAGCTCTTTCTTGTTCAGCTTGTCTTGCAATATTCATAACATCAATCATTCTTACCATCTGTGTCTCTTGACTGATTTGCAGTACTTTCACTTGTTCAGTCAAATGTTGATTGATTTCATTTAGACTTGTAATTCTCCCTTTAGATGTGTGAGATGTATTACCAGATCCAGATTGAAATGAATCAAATAAATAAGGTATATCCTCTTCATGATAGTTAGCTTCATTGTAGCAAGATCCCATGACTTTTCTTTTAGCCAACAACTCTTTCATTTTGATTCTTGCTTCTTTATATGGCTCAAAGAAAATCTGTATCTGCAACTTCTAATTCTCAATATTTTTGTCAAGCTTATACCTTTCCATTGTATGATCTTTTATCTCAAGTGATTTAAACTTTTCCAAGTAAAAGATCTAGCTCTGATACCAATTGTTGGAATAATGGAAGGGTGAGTACTAAGAGGGGAGGGGTGAATTGGTACCCTTAAAACTTTTTATCAATTAACCTTATTACTCATTGCTTGTATAATCGATCGTTGTTGCTTTACTACCTCATGCATGTAAGATCATAGCATAAATGTAAATGCATGTAAACAAACATAGAAACATTCATGAAACTCATTTATAGATGACACAAGAATTGATAACATAGAAAACCCCTATTAGAAGGTAAAAACTGCCAACATATGCTCTAATCACTTTTTACACATAGACACTTTCAAAATATTTTCAAAACTTAAAACTTTTCTCCCTTTATGGATTAGAGACTAATCCTTAAAGCACATATTTTTTCCTTATAGGATCTCTTGATCCCTCTAGTTTCAATTTATAATGTTTTGATCCCTTAAGATTAGAAGGTGTCCTTAAGACTGGATCTCTCTATATTTTTTCTTTTCTCTTTTCGAATAGAATATTCCTAAGAGTAAATCCTTAATGGGTTGACTAGTGAGTAGCCACATTCACTAGGTGGTTCAACTCCATCTTTCCAGTTGCACTTTTTCCTTGTGTGATTCACAATGGGACATAGGTTCTTATTGGGTGAGGTAATCACACCCTCTCTCTCTTTTTCTTTGACTAGTGATGTCTCTCTTATTTTAATTTTGGTGTTGACAAATACTTGAGTCCCTAGGGGATTGAGGATTATTTTTTTCCTTTGATTTCAATAAGATTATATTTTCTTTATGCTCTCCTTTACCAAGAGTTTGCATCGAGTCCATACTATTACTAATGTTAGGGCTAAATGTATCATCAAAAAATGGAAGAAATTCCATTTTGGACTGGTTTATCCCTTTAATTAAGTGGTTTAGGGTCATGTCAAATGCCTTGAATGGTTCTTTAACTTGGATTTGGCTTTTCCCCCTATTCTGCCCTATTTACCACTTCTCTCCAGCCTATTTCTGGCATCCTGATTTACAACTTTGAGGTTCTTGACCTTAAGTTCAAGGTCAACCTCGACCCTGACCTGGGTCAGAGTTGACCTTGACCTTGACCCAGGGTCCAAATTTCAATTTTTTGGGGTTTCTGGATGTCGGGCTTCAGAAATATTTAATTCCCGCTTCCAGGTCGGTTGTTTTGGTCTCCAAAGTAATGAATCTTAAAAATATATTTAAAATAGGTCCACTTACAGAGGTATAGGTCTAATTGGAATTCAATTCTCCTATTTAGGCCTCTGTAGAAGATTGTGCCCTAGATTTGTATATAAGGAAGCTTTTCTCCTCTCATTTTCTCTAAGACTTGAAATCATAAGTAAGAAGTAAGATAAGATGCAAGAAGAAATTTCATTCATCCAAACTCTATGCATGATCTATTGAATAAATCATCTACTCTCAATAATTCAATAATTCAATCACATTCAAGCATTCAATTCATCAAGGAGATCCATTGGTAGCCATTGGAGGATTCAATCTCTATGGAGCCCTCTTGTTAAAGATTTCTCATCCACATCCATGCAAGCTTCTTCCTATTCAAAGATCTATTCAAGATTGGTGTTGAATATTTAAAATAAATTGATTTGAGACATCCTACATCCTAAATTCTACATTCTATACTCATTTGGAGCATACATACTTGTGGATCCAAGGATCTGAATCCTCCACAAGGGTTTCTATACAAGCAAGGTGAACTTGTTTATTTACTTTGTTTATCTCTGCAATTTCAATTATATTTTAAGGTTAATTACAAAACCAGGGTTTTACAAAGGTAAACCCCTCCCCCCCAACAAACAAAACCATTTTTCTTACAGGTATAGGTACAAGACAACAAATTATAGAGCAAATTTTGATACCCTTTTCGGCCAACTTTTGGGATCTGTAAACAGAATTTCCGTCGGAGTAGTGCAAGTCAAGGTTGACATTTTGGGGTACAATTGCACCCTCACATTTGGATCAAGTTTGGCCTGACTCAAAAAAGAAAAATATTTATAGTTTTTATCCGTCTTTGTGTTTTTGTTCTAGGTCCGGTTGCAGAATTTCCTGAAACTCAACACAGACATCAAAAATAGGCAATTTCCAAATCTTCTATTTTTTGAGGTTATTACTTGTCTTCAATTCATTTCAATTAATTAGGTTTTAATCAATTTAAATATATTGCATACTCTTCATCCATAATTTTGGAATGTAAGGCTTTCTTCATTCTTCTTATTTCTGATCGATTGATGCATTTGTGTATTAACAATTTTCTTATGGTTAATAAAAGTGGAGCTTTCCTTTGTGAAATTTGGGGCTAGGAGGAGAATATTATCTTCCCCCAAAACCTTTAAATAAAACACAAAATCCATTTCTTCAAATAAATTCCATCTTACAAATCCATTTTTATATCTTACAACTTTGTACTCTCTTCTCGGTGTCTATAAGTGCTCGGTCACTATCTTTGCATAACTTGCTATATGTAGCTTTCTTAGTGCTTGATAAAATATCCATGCACGATGGCTATCTTGGTTTCCTTTACCAACTTTTTTTCCTCCATTATATGACTTCCTTCCTTTGGTTACATTCACCGATACATTCAACTTTGCAGAAAAATAATGAGAACAAAATATCTTTAGGAGTAACATCTTCAGTTGCGTACTATGCTACCGGTGAAGGAAGTTTTCCTTGGGGGGTCTCAGTGAGGAGAGGCCTTCCTTCCTTTATGTTTTTTTAGTATGATTTTTCCATATCATTTTGGAGTAGAGTTTTTCCCGTGTGTTTTTCTCCATTTCTCCACTTTACATAGATTTGGTTGTGATTGGGTACACGATCAGGCCATGTTATCGGGACCCATTTCCTTCTTTCAAAAGTTGTTTTTAGGTTTAATCTACACCCTAATTTTATCTTAAGGGGGGTGTTAGAGTAATAATTTATTTCACTTACTAATTAAATCATTTTGATTTAATTATTAAGTCACTTATTATCTCTAGTTTACTTAAGCTAAACTTTAAGCATGTAATAATTAATTCTTTTATTAGTTATTATCATGCAACCTAGGTTTCTCCCTTTTAGGGTTTTGATCACCTTTATAAGGTTTGATCTTAGTATTTTATTATTCCCTCTCTCAATGAATATTTCATCTTTCAGATCATTCTTTTTTGTGTCTCCATTCTTTGCTTTTATGACAGTTTTTTGCTACAGTGGATCTTGGTGATAGAATTCTAGGAATTCTAACAGTCTAGACTAAAGATATACTTAAGGTTCAATGGACTAGTGTACATCCATAGGTATTTAGATTTGATATAGAGGGGAAATAACCCTCAACTTCTCCTAGAGATACTCAAAAGTATCCTTAGATAGTGCCTTCATAAAAATGTCAACAATTTTCTCTTTTGAAGGTACATAGTGAAGCTTTATGTCATTCTCCAAAACCTTTTCTCTTAAAAAGTGGTACCGAATTGAAATATCTTTAGTCCTTGAATGCACTAATAGATTCTTTGATATATTAATTACAATATAATTGTCACGTAAAATAGAAATTGGCTCACCAAACATTATTCTAATATCCTTAAAAGTTTGTTTCATCCTTAGTATCATTGAGTCAGTAACAATATATTTAGCTTCAATAGTAGATAAAGATAATGAATTATGTTTCTTACTTGACCAAGTAACCAATTGTGATCCAAGAATGAATGCACCTCTACTACTACTTTTCCTATCATCGACAAATCAAGCCCAATTTGCATCATTGTAAGCAATCAAAGAAAATTTGATTTTATAGGATACCACAGTCCAAAATATTTTGTTCCTTTCAAATATCTAAAAATTATTTTCATAGCATGATGTAGGAGCATCTAGGGTACATCTTAAGAGAAATCTTCCATTACCCAATAATATTGTCTAGTATTTTTTTAACAAGATGACGCGATTACATCATGTTCCTGTCATAATGTTGTTGTAAATTTAGTAAATTGTAATTGTCATATTCAACTCTTGATATTGTTAAATAATAATTTAGATAATTTTAGTAATAGTAAATAAAATCTTCAAATAACTTGTTTGAAAATAAAATAAAAATACAAACATTAGAACATTTAGTCAGTTGATTTTAATTCTTACTTCTTACTGGTTGATAGTTTGACATTTTAAAGGCTAACATAATCCTAATAATATTGTAGAGAACTATTGGAACACTATTATCCAATAGAATAAAAGATAAAACAATTTGTGCATTTTAAAATAAATTTGAAAAATGTAAAATTTAGAAAATTTGGTGAGAATGTTCCAATTTTGGATGTTGATTGGTTGATGCTTTGATATTTAATTGATTTGGGTGAATGCATAAATATTCCTACCTATGGTACGAGCTAATAAGGGCTAATTTGGGTAGGGTTACTATTTTTAGCAAGCTACTATATTTAGTAAGTCTTTCATTCGAGCACATATTGTTCTAATTACTTCCTTAGAGGTTCATTTTAGATACATAAGCATGCTGATAAAGTTTTATGACAAGATCAAGTTTGATTTTTAAGGTATTGAAATTTTTGGTTTTGGGCAGGGTGGTATGAAAAAAATTTGAACTCAATTTTGAAGGCCTTAGAGGCTCTAAAAGGGGTCAAAAATTTTCAAAGATAACACTTTATACTCCCAAGATATAGAATATTTTGAGAGGTTTCTTAAAAGTGGTTATAATAGTAAATCGGGTCTAAAGGTCAAAAGTTATGGCTTTTAAAAGTTTTACCATCAAGACTCATGTTTCTATACAAAAAGGAAGAGAGAGAATAATCATGTTGGATGTGTTGGAATTGGCTACTACTGATGTTGTTGGCATTCATGTTTTTTCACTGATGTGAACATATGTTTCTTTGGAGGAAGAATAGACTAGTTGTTACTATTGTATGATGACTGACAAAAGTGTATGGATACTATATGGTTGAATCAGAATGAGCGAAGATGACGATATTTAGAAGGATGTATGGTGATCTTATTTCAAAGTTCTCTTGGCTTAATATTATATATTGGAAGAGTTAAAAATGTTTTAGTGAATACTAGATACTAGACTGTGACAGTGATGTTTGACAGAGTGAGTCTCTGTGTTTTGAGTATATCTTACAAGCGATGATGATTCAGGTTATGCAAGATTAAGGGATGACACAAGACATGTTAAGGAATGTTTTTTAATGTGTTTCAATTTGTATGATTTTTGGTGATGTTAGTTGTGGCATGTATTTTGGAGGAGACCTATTTGGGGCAGACTTCAGAGATGTAGTGTCTATTGTAGATTACGAGCGTGGATTATGGTTCTTGGATTATATTTGATGAATTGTAATTGATGATTACTTGTTATAGGTACCATGTGTATCTTAGCAAGGGGTTAAATAATTGTTTTTATATTGAGAAATCTTAATTGACCAACCTAATCAATTATTGTAATAGGGTATATATGAGAGATCTTTTCTTTTGAAAAGATGTGTATGTATGTATGTATGGAAGAGGCAAATTAAGAGATAGAGAAGTGTAGAAGCTGCGAGATTGATTGTTTGTTGGATGTAGAGAAGAGGATGTGATTATAGTACTTCATTGGAATTGACCAATAAAAGACAATTTCTATCAGACAGTTCAATGGATTGTATATTTTCTATATACACTTGTGTTTCAGACTATAAGTCCTAAAGGGTGGCTTTAACCTTGTTTAGGCAGTGTGCCTGGGTAGTGAGCTCACTGATACCCTTGAATCCTAATAGGGTATGTCCTTTAATAGGGAATATGTATTTTAATGCATTAATAAGCTCCTAACAGGGCTAAATATTTTAATATGGATACTATACTCTCAGAACATTATTTGTGGGTGCTAATTCCCATCAGGGTTTTATATTTAACTGGGTTTCCTCGACAACAAAGGATTGTGTTGTTGTGTTGGCATTTATTGTGTTATCATTTGGATTAAAGTTTTGTTTTATAAATTTTAATTTTTAATAATCTATCTCGCAACAAATTCACCCCCCCCATCAATTGTGTTGGTGGACTGTTATTCCTAACAAAGCACTTAGGTAGAAAATTGAACCCTAGGTGCAAAAATGGTAAAGTTTCACTTTCTAGAATATTCTAAGGTGGTTATTAGTGCTAAAAAGTAGGGATGAAGGTGTGTTCTAGGCTCAATTCTAGGAGGGTATTTTGTGGCTTTGTCTTGTAGATTATTGTAATGAAAATGCCCATGTGGTTTTGTTATGTTACTTTTCCAAATATTGTAATATCATTCTATTGAATATAATAGAAAGAAAGTGTTTTTGTTCTTGTCATTATTCTATGCTTGTAATTTTATATTTATTTCCCAATTGTGTTGTGTGTGTTTGGTTGAATAAGGGGGGTTCTCTTCATCAAGTGGTATCAAAGAATAAGTTACTGAGTGTGTAGATATATGGCCAAACATGAGGCAGTTGACACCAAGATAATGGTTGTAGATGTGAGAGATAAATGCAAAAAATGTCTCCATGAAGGAATTGTGGTGGAAGAGTTGTGGGTGTGATCGAAGAGGGTTTTAGATCCCTCTAGAGACAATTGCAAGCACTACAAGAGGATATGGATAGATGATCCAATATTAGGGAAAGATATGAAAATGAAGTTGAATTTGAAGAAGTACAATTTGAAGAAGAACAAGAAATGACCAGAGATATAGATAAGGCTAGGTTTTTAAGGGCCATTTCCAAGACTAGAAAGGGACCAAATATTGAATTTTCCACAATTTATAGAAATATTAATCCAAAAGAGTTGATCAATTTGACCAATGATATGGAAGAGAATTTTGAGTATGAAAAATTAGAAGACCATGAGAGGGTCAGATTTGCAAAGGCCAAGCTAAAAGGTCCTAGTAAAATATGGTGGAAAGAGGTTCAGCTGGAGAGAACTAGAAGAGGGAAGGAGAAGATAACAAGATGGGATCATTTGGTGGAAAAATTAAATTGATAGTTCATTCCTATTAACTATGAGCTTTTACTAAAGAAAATGCAAGGATTGAAACAAGCAGGAAAATATGTCTAGGAGTATACAAAAGAGTTCTATCAATTCCTTATCAGGATGAATCGTTCTAAAGCAAACAAGGAGAAGGTTACCCATTACATAAATGGGTTGAGGCCAAGTGAACCACCTCACAATAGGTGATTAGTAATCATGCCCAAAGCCTCTCTTAGGAGTATTTTATTCAATCTAAGGATCACTTCTCCCACCATGAGGTGCATTTAGTTTGTCAACCCAAGGACATATACTTGAAATGGTACGGCACAATATGTGCACTAAGTTCCTTAAAGAGCCACTCTACCAATGCTACAGAAAAGTAAATTACATGAAAGGAATCTATACTAGGGCTATAGGAAAGTAAACACACTTAATCATTACTAAAATGAATGCTACAACTTGAAAACTCTACTTAAACCTATTCTTTCAACCTAGAGCATTCACTATAACTATCCTTGTAGGTATTGCAGGAACATTCACAAAGTACAATACTACAGGAAGAAACTGTAATCTTATATGTAGAATGCTAGAAATGTAGAAAGTAAACCTATTCTACTTCTACTCTAATCCACCTACCAAGTGGGCCCCCTTGGTCAGCTTCTGCTAATCCATGAACATAGAATATGAACCAAAAGTTACTTCATTATCTTTCATAACTGATTACATGAGAATGATACATGAAACTAAAAATGAACTTGCTATGCAAGATACAATCAAAACTTTGTATTTCCAAAAATATCTGACTTAGAAACTATCAATCTCATCCCTATAAATAGAGGATTGAATTCTTTATTTTGAAACAGAAAAAAGAACCATCTAACTAAAATCGTGCCAAAGAGGAAAAAAATAGGAAACACAATAGCCCACGACATATACAATGAAGTTTGGGAGACCAAGTTAACATGCTGGGAATATAGAGGGAATATAGCAGAGCTACATTCATGCATCTCTGAAATAGTGGCTCCTGATTTGTGGTAGCCATATCTTCTGATGCCATGATGGCTTATCCGCTTGAAGCTAGTCTTTAACATCCTCCTTCAATGCTGTCAACCACTCCCAACGACTCCTACTTCCTAGAAAAATATGACATACAAGTTATCATGAAAAATATATTCATACAAGTAGCTTATTCATATTAATCCAGATGTGAGAACACACATTCTGATTATTATATGAAATACTACAACATATATATAATATTGGCATAATATGACATATCTATTCCACCCATGGTTTAATGGTTCTATCTGTTCTTGACATAAGTTCAACTGACTAAAAGTTCACAAATGTTCTGGTAATACTTCAAAATAGAGTGTAAGGATTAATCATAATAGAGACAGTAAAACGGTCTCATCATTTTCCCCTTGGCAAGCTAAATGCTTGTCCTCAAGCATTACATCTTCCGGTAGTTGCTCTGAAATCTCTAACCTCTGTTCTCCCTCTCCTTTGGCTTTTGAAGGTGTAATAGAACCCCCTTGTTTTCTCCCAGACATCTACTCTATGATTTTCCTATAGTCAGTCAAGTCTATCAGTATTAATGTCATACAGGGGCCAGAGGAGCATCGGCGGCTGCATGGTGAGTGGACACTAGAGTTCTTGTCTAGTTTTCCTTCCCAACTGCATGTATTTTGGTGCTCTTTAAATAGCTGCTTGGAGGTTGATAGGACTATGTGGCTCAGATTAATTCAACGCCTCAAATAACCTACCCCATCTACTTCTGGCTCTAGCCAGGGCTCTCTGGAAGACAAAGTAAAACAAACCATCATATTCTGTATAGACATATGTATGAATCCCAAAAAATTTATCCCTTTTTTCCTCCTTAATTTTTCCATAAGTCAAATTGAGCCAATCTCTGAGGAGTATATCTGGCTCGTTGCTCTCTGCTCTTAATGGTAATGGCTCTATTTTCTCCTATTCCCTATAGTTTTCCAACTTTATATCATAGTTGGCTTTGTTATGCATCTAGGAAATTAATGCCCTTAGGTGTATATCCCCTATGTAGAGTATAGGATTCCACTCAGTCTCAGCTAGGATAATGAAGTTATGCATGTATAGTTCACAAAGTAGATTTTGCTGCCATGAGGGAAGAGTCTGGTAAAGGCAATAAAATTCTTGGGCTGACTTGAACTCGGAGTCTATATCTTTAATGGTCATCATTAGCTGGAACAAGAGGAACCATTCTTTCAAATAGATGGTATAAACCCTAGGAGGTGGCCTACATGCAATTATTTGATCAGCCAATTTGAGGGCATGATCCATCTTTTTTTTTTGTTTTGCCAATTTCTCTTTCAATTTTGCAATTTCTTCCCCTTTCTCTGTTATTATTATTTTCAGTTTCTTCTTCTCCTCCCCCATAAATTTGTTGTTAGAACATACTTATTATGCAATCTAAAGAGAAGCATTTTCAAGGTGATTGGGCCACAATCTTCTATCTGGTTGCTTTGCCTCTGTTAGGAATAAGGTGTCTCAACCTTGGATAATTCCTATTCTTATTATTTGTTTTGTAAAATGTATTTCTTGCAAATAATGTAATTAAGTGTGAGTGTACATGTCTAGTTGGCATGTTGATGTGTCACTCCACTTGATGTGTTGGCATCTTGAATTGTGTGTAAGGAGATCATGGCTAAAATGGTTATGACAAATTCCTATGACACGTAAGAGCTATTTCTAGGAGATTTCAATGACAGGTGAAGACATGCAATGACATGTGGCAACTGATAAAGTTGAGTATTGTACACTCTTCCAATCCTTGATCCCAACTGTGGGGTTAGGGGCATCAGCCCGAAAAAAATTTTAGGGTTCCTATTTTCTCAGAGAATGGTAAAACCCTAATACGGCTATCTTTGGGAGTTGCCCTAAAAAGGAAAGAGCAATGATATAAGCATTTTTTAGGGTTACAGGAAAGGATACAAAAAGAGTGTATTGTTGGTATAATCTAGTGCTACTGGATTTGTCTATGTGTGTCAATTGTCTCTTGAAAGAACTTGCATTGCAAGTGTGTTATAACCGTTGTGTTGAAGATAATACATTGTGCAAGTTTTGGAGTGCTGGGGTTTTTTATCGAAAGGTTTTCCCCAGGGTAAATCATTGTGTCATTCTATATTTTTTGTATGCATGGTATATGGTTGCAATATCTTTGTTAAAGTAGTTAATGAATCTGAAATTGTAAGGATTTAAAAGAATTTGCACAATACTTTCCTTTAGAGATTAGTGTAGGAAGTTGTTTCCGCACCTGAGTTTCCTTACAAGTGGTATTAGAGCCTGGTCAACTTTTGATCCTAGTTGTTGGGTAGGGTTTTTTAAGCTAATCTCAAGTTGAGTGGGAGTTTTTTGTGCAGAGCATTCTAAATCTTATTTGCAGATTCAGATGGCAGGTTCCTCATACAGTAGAATGGAGGTGGAGAAATTTAATGGCACTAATTTTGAGTTGTGGAAACTCAAGATGGAAGACATGCTTGAAGATCGCGATCTATGGGAGGCTACTTCACTTGCAGTGAGACCTGCAGGGATATCTCAAGTAGATTGGGAGATCAAGGATCGAAAGGCTAAGGGTCTCATCAGACTTTGTCTAGCAGATGTCATTCTTCTGAATGTTCTTGATGAGACTACAGCAAATTCTTTGTGGACACGGCTTGGGTCTGTGTATCAGGCCAAATCTCTAGTGAATAAGTTGTTCCTGAGAAAGAAGTTGTATTCTTTAAGAATGGAGGAAGGTGGATCCATAACTGATCATCTTAACGCATTCAATTTATTGATTACATAGTTGGCATCATCCGGTGCCAAGATCAAGGAGGAGGATTGATGTATGACCCTGCTTTGTTCCTTGTCAGATTCATGGGACCATCTTCAGATGGCTCTTGGAAGTACTATAGTCACATTGTGTATGGATGATGTGGTGTCTTCACTGCTATCTAAGGAGATGCAAAGAAAGACTTTGGATTCATCTAAGGAAGCCCTTGCTATTTGTGGGAGATCCAACGACAAAGGAAAATAGAATGACAATAAGTCAAAGAAGGGCAAATCCAAATCTCGTGGAAGTTCTAAAACTCCTGGAAAGTCCAAGGTGAAATGTTGGAACTATGATAAATCTGGGCACTTCCAGAGGGACTACAAAGAACCGAAGAAGAAGAAGAAAGGCTCAGATTCAGCTTCTGAAAAATCTCAAGAAGACGGAGATGCTTTTATTGCAGCTTTGGTAGCCCATGCATCTGATGATGTGTGGTTAATAGACTCAGATGCTTCTTTTCACATGACCTCTCATTGAAACTAGTTCTCAAAATATGAAGAGTTTTATGGTGGAAAGGTGTACTTGGGTGATGATTCTCACCTAAAGATAGTTGGACATGGAAGGGTCACTATCAAATTTCTTGATGGATGAGTAAAGGGAATCAACAGAGTTATGCACATTCTGGGTTTGGCACAAAACATATTATCTGTAAGTATGCTGAATGATGTAGGTGTGCAAGTTGTCTTTTCAAAAGATGGATGCAAGATGATGAGAGGTTCTATGGTGCTCACTAAAGGTACTAGGAGAGGTACTTTTTTTCAGCTTGATGCATGCATTTCTCAGTGCAATAGTTCTTTTGTTTCAAAGAAGAGAGCGACTATCACTTCATCCCCACCATCGGAATGAGCAGTAAAGAAGACTATGGCAATGGGTTCTGATGGCAGTGCAGTAAGTGTACCTAAGGGTGAAAACACTTTGGAATGAAATCTTCCTATAGAAAAGACAATGTTGTGGCATATGAGATTTTCCCACATTGGTGAGAAGGGTCTTAGGACCTTGGAAACTAAAAATCTCATGAAGGGGCTAAATGATTGTAATCTCGAATTCAATTTCTGTGAACACTGTGTTTATGGTAAGCAAAATCATGTTCAGTTCCACTCTAGTTCTCACAAGTCTTCTGGTATTTTGGATCTTATTCATTCTGATGTATTTGGTCCTATAAAAGTTCCTTCTATCTCCAGTTCTATATGTTTTGTATCTTTTATAGATGATTATAGTAGAAGGACTTGGATATATTTCCCAAAAATTAAGACACAGGTTTTCAGTCGGTTCAAGGAATTTAAGGCTCTCATGGAGAATTAGACTGGTAAAAGAATCAAGTGTGTGAGAACTGATAATGGTGGTGAGTTTTGTTCCATAGAGTTTGAACAGTTCTATAAAGAACAAGGAATCGAGAGACATAAGACAACTCCTTACACCCCACAGCAAAATGGAGTTGCAGAGAGAATGAATAGGACAGTGATGGAGAAGGCTAGGAGTATGCTTAGTGGAGCTGGTTTAGAACAAAGGTTTTGGGCCAAAGCTATGGCCATTGCTTTCTATTTGGTTAACAGATCTCCTACATAAGCTCTTGTTGGTAAGATACCCATGGAGGTGTGGTCTGGTAAGAAGCCTTCAATTAGACATCTTCATGTTTTTGGTTGTGAAGCTTATGCACATATTCCAAAGGAGAAAAGATCTAAGTTGGAAAACAA
>MU227700.1:99462-119386 GCA_018584345.1 Thuja plicata
TGTAATTAAGTGTGAGTGTACATGTCTAGTTGGCATGTTGATGTGTCACTCCACTTGATGTGTCGACATCTTGAATTGTGTGTAAGGAGATCATGGCTGAAATGGTTATGATGGATTCCTATGACACATAAGAGCTACTTCTAGGAGATTTCAATGATAGGTGAAGACATGCAATGAAATGTGGCAACTGATAAAGTTGAGTACTGTACACTCTTCCAATCCTTGATCCCAACCGTGGGGTATGGGGCATCAGCCCAAAAAAAAATTTAGGTTTCCTATTTTCTTGGAGAATGGTAAAACCCTAATACGGCTATCTTTGGGAGTTTCCCTAAAAAGGAAAGTGTAATGATATAAGTATTTTTTAGGGTTACAAGAAAGGATACAAAAAGAGTGTATTGTTGGTATAATCTGGTGCTACTGGATTTGTCTGTGTGTTGATTGTCTCCTAAAAGAACTTGCATAGCAAGTGTGTTGTAACCGTTGTGTTGAAGATAATACATTGTGCAGGTTTTGGAGTGCTGGGGTTTTTTACCGAAAGGTTTTCCCCATGGTAAATCATTGTGTCATTCTCTATTTTTTGTATGCATGGTATATGGTAGCAATATCTTTGTTAACGTAGTTAACGAATCTATAATTATAAGGATTTAAAAGAATTTGCACAATACTTTCCTTTAGAGATTAGTTTAGGAAGCTATTTCCACACCTGAGTTTCCTTACAGCCTCCTCTGTTCCTTCCAAGACTTCTCTAAGAAAATTATTAACCAAGTTCTATTGTAGGGCACTAAGGCAGTTTCAGCATAGGCTGAATGATGGATTACTAAGGCATTCTCTTCATTAATTTCTGGAATATCCTAATGGATTTCCTGGGGACTACTATGGTAAACATCAGGTTCAGCTTCATAAGTTTCCATTGAATGCAGTGGAAAGTCTAGAACTGTAGACTGATTTGGGGAATCATCTAGAATAATTTTCACATTGGGTTGTTCATCAGATTGCAAAGGAAAAATGGGTTGGCTTTTGGAGGATGCTCTAGGGAAATGTCCTCTCATTCTAGGACTCCTTCGCACAGGGGTTTCTACAATTTCTACAACCTTTTTCTTAGTAGCCTTCTTTGGTTTCTTTGCTGTTGGAGTAGCTACTGCAGGAACTGACTTCCTCTTCTTCCCCTTCAAAGAAGTAGGGGTTTTTGTTTTGGCTACAGGAACTAAAGTTTCTTCTTCTAATTTTCATTTTCCTTTGGTTTAGGAAGAAGTAGGTACATTTCTCTCATGAGTAGGTAAGGGCACACTTTCTTGAAGATTTATGGTTTCTTCCCCTTGGTTATCTTGTTCAATAGCTGGGTCAGTTGGTATTGCATTATCATGACCAATTTGTACATTAGGGTTAACCTGTGGTTGTAGGGTTTTGTGCTGGAAAAACTCTAACCATTCCATAGGAGAGGAATCCCTAAGAGATATTTCTATTAAAAATTTAATTAGGGCATGGTGGGTGACAGAATTTAAATTTCCTTTTTGGTTCTCCTTAGCACTAATGTATAGCATATTGTACAAGAAATTTGGGACATTTACTCATAGATTATGCCTTACATAACTCAATAGTTTGAAATTATGTGTGTGAAAATTGGAAAATCTCCCTTCACATGTAAAATACCTAATGATATGTATAGCCAATTCATTATACGGTGAAGGGATAGACATTCTTTTGCACCCTTGTTTGGTAATATCCAATGGAGGGTCGCCTAGTAGGGTAAACTGGGCCCTAGCTAATCTGGCATCATGCACATTGGGGTAATGTTCCCCAACCTATTGGTAATCCAATAAATTCTTCTATCTACTCCTTTATTATGACCACTATCAATCCCCACATATTTTCTTTCCCTTCTTCAAATGTACTCGCAAATTCGGCTGCTGAGTCCTCATAAAATTATATTAACCTTAAGAAGTATCCTAGCCATCCACATGCATTAAATATTCTTACCGCTTCAACATCAGAAAATAGCACACCATGTAATACTGGCTCGTGTCTCTGTAACTAGCCTCCCATCTGTGCTTTCCAATTTTTCAATTTGTCTACCCTTGTAGTAGATAAATGCCTTGTTCCTTGAATATCAAACTACTCATTTTTGAAAAACTATGGGCTTTCTTCTGAATTCCTCTGTTATCCTTAGTATGAAAAATGGTGATGTATTTTAACAAGATAAATTATAGTCTTTACTATGGGTTTCCACTTAACTTAATTATAAGTCACATCAAGTCTGACAATCATGAAGGATTCGGGAATAAAGGTACGACAGTTGTGCGATATAGCAATAGAACTTTAATGAGATAAGGCTAAGTATAGATTTGAGGTGACATAAAATATTTTAGGTGTAAATAGAAATGACAATTTGGAATTAATACACTTCCCTCCCCCTATGTAACATTGACAAGGGTCCACACTTGGCAGACTTGGCACAAGGAAGGGAACTAGCTTAATGTCGTAATGATATATTTATTGCAGTACTAGATATAATCATTGAAATCTATGTGCTAAAAATGGAAAAAAAATTGAAAAGCTTGTACCTGTCATTCAATCTTTGCACGTGCCATTAAAAGGTGGCAAGAGTGGAATGAAAGTGGCAACAGTTTGCATCAGTGTACTTGGCTCTTATTGAAAGCAAAGAAAGGATAATTGATGACGTGGAAGGTGGGTGGGTGGTAGATAAAGAAATGAGATGTGTTGGAAAGAAGAAGTAGAAAGTGAATGGAGGAATGAACTTCATGTAAACATGAATTTTTTATTATGGAAATTCTCAATGGAATTCTACTAAAGAGCTATAGGAAGAAGGTTTGCACCCTCTGCTGCAAAAAGTGTTACCTATTGCTTGTTTGAAATTTGTTGTTGGAATTGCTACAGGAAGTCTTCTTTTGTTTGAGGTTGGTGATACAACTTTAGGAGATGTTCATTGACTAATAGTTTGAATTGCACTAGGTCAATTATGGTCAACTAGATGGCTCCATTGGTGAAGACATGGCTTATTTCATATAGCCCCAGCCATCTTGTCTACAACTTGCTTGGTATTTCTTTGAATCTTGAATCTTATAGCAATGCCCAATTGCCAATTTGAAACTGTTTGTTCTTAATATGCGAGTCATGCCATTTCTTCCTTTGTTTCTGGACTATTTTAGTTATCTCTAGTGCATATTTGCGCATTTCATCCAAGAAATTGAGATGCAGCAATCACTCCTTTTGTGCTGCAGGAAGATCTATATTTAACTCCAGTGTTGTCTGCAGTGTTTTGTGTTCAAATTCAATGGGTAACATTGCTTATTTTCCATATAAAAGCTCAAATGGAGTGAGCCCTGTGGTGGTTTTCCAATTTATTATATACACCTAGAAGGCTTCTGTTAGTCTACTGCTCTAGTCCTGGTGATGCAAATGAACTCTCTTTGTTAAGATGGCTTCTATTTCCCGATTTGTAACTTCAGCCTGTCCATTGGCTTGAGGGTGATAAGGGATTGAATTCCTATGTCTGATATTATATTCTTTCATGAGCTTTTTTATTAGATTGGAAGTGAATTGGGCACCTTGGTCAGTTACAAGTTCTCTCGGTACTCCATATCTGGTGAAAATCTCATCGTACAAAAATTCTGCAACCTTATGGTCTCGGGCATGTTTCATAGCTTTTACTTCGACCCATTTGGTCAAATAATCAGTGCACACAAGGATGTAATACTTCCCATTGGATGGAGGGTCTATTGGACCAATGAAGTCCATGCCCCATTTGTCAAATGGAGTTACCACCACCTATGGTTTTAATTTCATTTCATCGGATCTAGTTGGTCGGCCCATTCTCTGACATTTGTCACATTTCCTTGTATAGCTGGCTACATCCTTGTGAAGTGTAGGCCAATAATATCTGGTTGTTAAAATCTTTTGGGCTGTTTTTTTTGCTACAAAGTGTCCCCCACATGGTTTATTATGACAAGCATGGAGAATGTCATATATCTCATCTTCTCGCACACATCTGCACATTACTTGATCAAGTCCAGTGTAAAATAGTATGTTATCAATCCAAGAGAAATTAAAGTTTTTCTCAACAAGAAGTATCCTATCCTTGTAAAAAAAGTGTGTTGGCATTTTGTTTGCTGCAAGCTAATTAGCTATGTCAGCATACCATGGACTTTGGACAACAATATGAAACAAACATTCATCTGGAAATGCATCATCTATCATTGTAGCATCTTCTTCAGTATGGTGGATTCTTGATAGATAATCAGCTACTACATTTTCCTTGCCAGGCTTGTCAACTACAGTAATATCAAATTCCTGCAAAAGAAGAAGCCATCTTGCTAACCTGCCTATGATAGCAGGTTTGTTCATGAGATATTTTATTGCTGCATGGTCAGTATGAACAAAATTAGGATAGCCAGTTATATAATGATAGAATTTGTTTAGAGAATAAACTACTGCTATTAATTCTTTCTCGGTCACTGTATAGTTTAATTCTGGTCCATGGAGGCTTTTACTAATGTAGTAAATTGCATTCTCTAGGTTACTATACTTTTTTCCTAGGACAATACCTATTGCGTAGTCTGGAGCATCTGTATGAATGTGAAATGGCAAAGTCCAATCAAGACCCCTAAGTATGGGTGCAGTGGTCAACAATTTCTTAAGCTGCAGGAAGGATTCATTACATTCCTTTGTCCAATTGAATTTGGCCTCTTTGGTAAGCAATGTATTTAGAGGACTATCTATTTGACTAAATTTTGGATAAACCTCCTATAGTGGCCAGCATGTCCTAGGAAAGACCTAACATATTTCTTCTTTATAGGAATAGGTAATGTGAGAATTACCTCTATTTTCGTAGGATCTACCTGGATTCCAGCTTCAGAGATAAAATGTCCCAGCACTATGCCTTCTTGCATCATCATGAAGCATTTCTCACTATTGAGAGACAAGTTGTGTTCCTGACATCTGATTAGTACTCTTTCCAAATTCTTTAGGGCTTCCTCAAAGGTGACACCAAATGTAGTAAAGTCATCCATATATATCTCCATACAATCATGTGATATGTCATCAAAGATGTTGATTACAGCTCTCTAGAAATTAGTTGGTGCATTGCATAAGCCAAATGGTAATACATAATAGGCATATGTGCCCCAGGAGCATGTGAATGTAGACTTCTCCTGATCTTTTGGAGCAATGCTAATTTGGTTGTAACCACTGTATCCATCCAGAAAGGAGAAATATTTCTTACCGGTCAGAGTGTCCAGGAATTGATCAATAAAGGGTAAAGGAAAATGATCCTTCTTTGTGGCATTATTCAACTCTCTGTAATCCACACATATTTTCCATTTCCCCCCTTTCTTAGGTATAATGACCAAAGGTGATACCCACTTGCTATCAGAGATTGAATAGATGAAACCAGCATCTAGTAGTTTTTGTAATTCACTTTTGACTATTTCTCTCAATGCTAGATTTATCCTTCTTTGAGGTTGGCGTAGTGGTAAGATGCCATCATTAATGTAGATCCTATAGGTGAAGAGTTTGGGGTTCAAACCTAGCATGTCTCCATAATCCCAAGAAAAGGCTTTCTCATGCTTATGCAAGAGTTTTGTTAACAATGCCAATTGTGGGGGTGGCAACTTGTTGTTCACATGGAGATTGTGACTTGGGGAAATTTCTACTGTAGTTGTTAGCTCTACCATTGACATCTCAGGTACTGGGCTTGTAGCTACTTCACATGATAACAATTGACTAATTATCTCAGGGCTTGTTGGAAAGACACAGTCTTCATAGGTACATAGCTGCAGAATAGCACTTTCAGAAACATCGTTTGCTACTATACTCTCATTGGTAAGAATACTTTGTATTACATCATCTTCCTCTTGAATTTTTAGAAAATATTGTCTATGCATCATAATAAGCTAAGAAATAGAGTTGACCTCTTCTCCTTCATCCCCTAGTTCTGGCCAAATAGGATCTCTCAAGTCTAGCTGAGGCCAGGCAAGAGGATAGAGTGCTAGCTTCTTTATTGCCTGCCCATTTGAAATTGTCATACTTCCTGATTTGCAGTTAATTTTTGCATTGGTGGTAGCTAACCAAGGTCTCCGTAAGATTACTAGATAGCCAGCAAAGTTTACTTTTGGTGATAAGATGAGAAAATCTGCAGGGTATTCCCATGAGCCTAAAGTGACTACCACATCTTCTATAAAACCATCTAGAGTGACTGTTGAACTATCAACAAGTTGTAATAGTGTTGGTGTTATTCTCAAACCCTCTATACTTAGTCTGTGTATTGTATCTCTAGTCATTACATTTATGGCTGCTCCCAGATCAACCAAAGCATTTTTAACAAATTATCCATTAACTATAAAATCTACTACTGGACTTCTAGGGTCTGAATATTTGGGTATAACTACCTTTCCCAACATGATATCAGCAAGTTGCCCTATTACATGAACTATTTGAGGGTCCTTCTTTTTCCTTCCAGGATTTTTAAGGCATGCGTTGTTAATAGCCTTCCCATAGATAGGAACATCTTTGATAGCTTGAAACAGAGGTATTTGGATGTGCGTATTCTTAAGCTGCTCAATAATGTCAAAAGGTATTTCCTCTTGGGATATAGGCTTTGCTATTATGAGCCTTTGTGGAAAAGGAGGGTCAACTGAGGTTTCAACATCAGTTTTACTATATTTTTGAGTTTTATGGGTGGTAATGTGCAATATAGCCTCTGGAAGAGGTTTTGATGCTGTAGGAGTGTCTTCCACTTCTGTGATAATAGGACGTTCATGTACAGGCAGAGTACTGCCTAACCTCAAATGGATATCAGATATCTCTAGAGCATAGGAAGGATACTGCAGTGTATTAGTGGTATACATTGGTTGCTGCTATTGCTTGCTATTTGGATTTGGTTGCAGCTGAGAAGGCAATTGGGTTTTCTTTGGATTGGGGCTAGTGGCTGCAGGAGGTGGCATTATTGTAGGAGGTGGTACTGGCGGTAGAAGTTGTGGAAAAACAAGATTTTGGTTAGGCCACTATAGAGGCCCCCTCCATTGGTTATTTTTCTGCCAATTTCCTTGTGGTGGTTGCCATTGGTTTTTCTAGTTTGGCCACTGGTTATTTTTCTGGTTAGGCCACTGGTTATTTTTTTGGTTAGGCCACTAGTTATTCTAGGCTGTCTGAGAGTACTGAGGAGTATTCTGATAACTTTGGTTTTTCCATTGACTATTGTAAGGATTTGAAAATTGTAATGGGTCCTTAGGCATACCTTGTCTTGAAGCCCATGGTCAATGTTGAGAAATGAAGAACACTTTCTCTTTATCTCCTTCTATCTTCATGTACTCAGTAGGCAAATGTTGATTTTCCAGATTCGCCACCAGCTTGCATCCGCAGTCTTTCTTTTGTTTACGACAATGTGGACAATACTCAACTAACTAAAATTCAACATTGGCATATTTCTTCTTAGCAGTCATGGTGTCGAGATGCGTAGAAACATCATTAATGATGTCTTTCTTGAAATATTCTAGCAAATTAGATATCTCCAACTTAGAAATGCCTGAACTGCTCCCTTTAATGGCTATAGACCGATATCCTCTACTTTTCTTCCCAGTTGATCTGGAGTAGTTAAGATAGATTTTATTGATGTCATCCCAAGAAGATTGGGATATGTCCCCACCAACCATGAGGTCAAATGCTTCCAAACAGCTATCGTTCACTCCTCTCAAGAAGACTAGTTTCTGTGAATCCTCCGCTAGAACATGTTGGGGATTCTTCTGCATGGTGTATAAAAAATGTGAAACATAGTCCTCCAAAGTTTCATCCTCCTTTTGCTACATTCTAAAAATTTTATCTCCCCTTGGGTCACTCCCCTTGCAATATTATTTGTATTTCTGTAGAAATAGAGTTTGCATCTCATCCCATGTGCCTGCTACATTTTCTCCTAGGCCCATGAACCATTGTAAGGCCGACTCCTTTAGTGTTATTGGAAACAACTTGAGTTTATGGGAATCAGTGTTATAGTCAAAGCTACAATAGAGGATGTCTAACTCAAACAAAAAGGTGTCAGGATCTTCTGCTATCAGCCCATAAAACTTCAGAAGTGCAGCAAAGGGTATATTTTTTAGATTGGCATTATTTATAAGGCTTGGTGGAGGAAACAAGAAAATAGGTTGTGCCATTACTGGAGGTATTGGGAGTTGGTATTGCTTTTGGAAAGGAATATTAGCCACAAGATTGTTAATAGAAGGTGCGTTTGGGTCAAAATTATCAAAAATCTGGCCAAGATTTCAGCGAAAGGCCTAAGACCACTTATATCAAAAGGTTCTTCTCCAGTGGAAGATGCTGCAGAAAACTTAGGACTTGCATCAACAAAAGGCAACTCAACTTCTTCAGCTTGCTCATTCAAATTCATAGATTCTCCTAGAAGAAATGTTCCATATTCATCTCTTCTTTTTCCCCTTCAATGCATGCAAATGAATTCTTCACATTAGTGAAGCAAATTTAGGACCACAAACCACCAAACTAGCTAAAAGATTGAAAAATGACTCAGAAATTTTCTTAGCTTGACACCATCCCTGGCAACAGCACCAAAAATGAACCACCTCACAATAGGTTCTTAGTAATCATTCCCAAAGACTCTCTTAGGAATATTTTATTCAATCTAAGGATCACTTCTCCGGCCATGAGGTTCATTTAGTTTGTCAACCCAGGGATGTATACTTGAAATCGTACGGCACAATATGTTCACTAAGTTCCTTAAAGAGCCACTCTACCTATGTTGCAGGAAAGTAAAGCACATGAAAGGAATCTATGCTAGGGCTTTAGGAAAGTAAAAACACTTACTTATTACTAAAATGAATGCTATAGCTTGCAAAATCTACTTAAACCTATTCTTTCAACCTAGAGCATTCACTATAACTATCCTTGCAGGTGCTTCAGGAACATTCACAAAGTACAATGTTGCAGGAAGAAACTGTAATCTTATATCTAGAATGCTAGAAATGTAGAAATTAAATCTATTCTACTCTAATCCACCTAATAAGTGGGCCCCCTTGGTCAGCTTCTGCTAATCTATGAACACAGAATATGAACCAAAAGTTACTTCATTATCTTTCAAAACTGATTACATGAGAATGATACATGAAACTAAAAATGAACTTGTTGTGCAAGATACAATCAGAACATTGTATTTCCAAAAATCTCAGACTTAAAAACTATCAATCTCATCCCTATAAATAGAGGATTGTCTTCTTTATTTTGAAACAGATAAAGGAACTATCTAACTAAAATCATGCCAAAGAGAAAAAAATAGGAAACACAACAACCCACGACATATATAATGAAGTCTGGGCGACCAAGTCAACATGCTAGGAATACAGAGGGAATATAGCATAGCTAAATTCATGCATCTTTGAAATAGTGGCTCCTAATTTGTGGTATCCATGTTTTCTGATGCCATGATGGCTTATCCATTCGAAGCTAGTCTTTAATGTCCTCCTTCAATGTTGTCAACCACTCCCAGCGACGCCTACTTCCTGGCAGGATTAGTTATCATGCAAAAGATATTCATACAAGTAGCTTATTCAAATTAATCTAGATGTTAGAATACACATTCTAATTATTGTATGAAATACTACAAGATATATATAATATTGGCATACTATGACATATCTATTCCACCCATGGTTTAATGGTTCTATTTGTTCTTGACATAAGTTCAACTGACTAAAAGTTCACAATTATTCTGGTAATACTTAAAAATAGAGTATAAGGATTAATCATAATAGATATAGTAAAACAGTCTCATCACTGAGTATTCAAGAAGAGTTGATAATGGTAAGAATGTTTACGATTGAAGATGCATATCAATTTACTTCAAAATCTCCCTGTTTATGCTATGAGCTTGTTTAAAATACCCCACAAAATTGCTACTGAGATCGAGAAAATCTAGAAAATATTCCTTTGGTCAGGGGTTGAAGATAAGAAAAGGCTTAGTCTTGTATCTTGGGATAAAATTTTCAAGCCTAAAAAGCTAGGAGGTCTTGGTCTGAGAATTATAAAAAAAATGTCAATAAAGCCATTTTGGCAAAACAACTTTGGAGAATTTATGGAGATAAAAAAAGATCAAATTGTATTATAAGAAACAAATACCTTTTCACTTATAACTCCCTGGAGGAATTTATAGATGATGATATCACTATCAATGGTTCATCTATCTGGAATAGCATAACCTCGACTAAATATTTGATTATTAAAGGTAAAAGATGGAAGATGGGAGATAGTAAAAGAATTGATTTCTGGGATAATGAATGGATCCATAATGTGCCTCTATCCAACAATCAAGAGTGGAAACAAGCCATTGATAGATGGAAAGGATCTATTGGAATTAAATCAAATGATTATTGGCAAGATAAAAAATGGATGAACTTGGGAGAAATTGATAGAAAATTTGTTTCCCTCCACCATGAGCTGCAGACCTGCTATATAAAACATAACTTCTAGGACTCGATTGTTTGGAACTCAACTCATGATGGCAAGTACATGGTGGCTTCGGCTATCAATATTTTCAATGAAATAGAGGAGAGGCCTCCTTGCTCCTATGTGTGGTATAATAAACTCATCCCCAAAATCAATTTCTTTTATTGGCTTCTTATTCAAAATAAACTGCTAACCATTGATAATATTGCTAAAGGGTGATTCAATATAGTGAATAGATGTGTTCTTTGCTTGGAAAAAAATGAATATTTTGATCATATCATGCTACACTATCCTTTCTCTCGTAAGGTTTGGGAAATTATCTTTAGAAAATGGAATTGGTACTGGTGCTTCCCTCTTATTTGGAAGGATTTTGTAGCACAATGGAGATACCCCCCTCAGAATTTAATTGACAAAGATATCTAGTCCCTTATTCCTCCACACTTTTGTTGGTTAATATGGAAAGAATGCAACAATAGAATATTCAGAGAGAAATAGTCTTGCCCTAAATCTATAGGAAACAAAATTAGTAGGGCACTGGAATAAAATTATCTCTTCTCAAAAAAAGATCCTAAAGATAGAGTGAGGAATAGTGATTGGCATGTTAGAGGTCCTGATCAGAAAACCAACTCTTAGAGAGCTATGGCTACCTAGACTTCACCTCTAGAGGACTGGGTCAAAGCTAACTTTGATGGAGTAGCCAAAGGAAATCCTAGGATAGCTAGAGGAGGAGGAATAATAAGAGATCATAATGATATTTGTGTTGGTGCTATTGCATCCCCTTTGGGAGTGAAAACGACCCATAGAGCAGAAGTTATGGAAGCTCTCAATGTGATTTTTCTAGTGGAAGAGCTAGGATGTAAGAAAGTTTGGCTGGAGGGTGACTCTTTAAATATTATTAATAATATCAAAGGTCTTAGTAAGGTTTCATGGACTATTGAGCATATAATAGATAAAATTATGGATGTGGCATAAAAATTCACCTCTTTTCATGTCACCCATAATTTTCATGAAACTAACCAAGTGGTGGATAGTCTTGCCAACTTAGGAGTGAAGAATATTGTCACTTGTAAGTGGCACAAAATAGCTAAGTTTAATGATGAGATTAATTCATTTCTCATTTATGACTGGGTTAACCACAAGGCAGGTGAAGTTAATTGTATTAATCATATCGGTTAATGCGATATGGATTTGGGGTACGGTGATGGTGATGTGCCATGTGAAGTGTCATAGAAATTATGATTTCAAGCCACCCCATGCTTTATGGGGAACCAAGAATCAGCCCATTAATTTGAAGCTCTATTTTCACATTGAACCGAAGTCTATCAAAAAATTGTGTCAAGATTTCTGGGGTTTCAAGAGTCATTCTCTCTATTTGAAGTTCTGTATGCACATTGATCCAAACTCTATAAAAAACTTGAAGATTGTTAGAGATTATAACAATACGGAGGAGAATGGAGATATGGGTGGAGACCTTAAAAGAGAAGAACCTATGGTTTGCAAATGGAGGAATGAAAAGGAAGTCTGGAGAAAGCTCAAGAAGGGAAAAGTTCACAAATATCTCAAACAGCTCCATGGTAAAAATCAGAAGGTTACGAAGGCCTTTGTGGCAGGTTGGGAGAATGGGAAAGTAAAAAATCATGGGTAAATATTTTACCCTAATGTTGGAACACCTAGCTAAGATCACTTGTCTCCCCTTGGATGGAATGCAATTCTCAAAAGATAAAAAAGAGGGTAATAAAGCCTATAAAACTTTCCTGAAGACTGATGAGGAGCGAGCCATGCTTGTGAAAGTTGACCTAGACTATGTCAATCTATCAAACATTAAGAGAATATGGGGCTTTTTCATCAAAGAGATCATGGAGTACTTCAAACTCGATGGCAGGTATTCCAAGGTCTATAACTACCACTTTGTTCTGGTTAACCATTTTCATCATTAGATTAGGATTTCTTTCCCCTATTATCTATTAAGATCACTTAATAAGAGTATAATTGATCACCAAGTTAAGTCCTCACCTATTTTGCATGAGGGTCTAATCCTTTTGACTAAGAACTATGCTAAAAAACATATCCGGACCCTATACCTAAGAAAATTGATAATGTTAAAAGGAAGGGTGCGGAGATTTCTACTGGCAAGAAGTCCAACAAGGAGTCAAATAAAAAAATTTGTAAAGGCCCTATTGCTGTTGACATTACTCTGTCAATTTATGATGATATTGAAGGGATGAGAATAAAAGATGAGTAGGATATTGATTCTTATGAGGATAAAGGATTGGTTGGGGAGCCGAGTATTAGACAAGAAACTGAGAGTAATAACCCTATAAATAAGGAGCCTATGAGTGAGAAAGGGGAAATTGAGAATACCTAGAATATAGACAACACTATTCTTGAAGAGATTTTTGAGAAAATGGATAATCTCACTGACCCTATCATCGTGGACAAACATACCATCAATGAAGATAACGAAAAGCATAACCATGAGATTCAGGAGATTAATAAGGAATTGGGGAACATTGAGGAAAAAGAGAATGAAAAGGGTAACAATGAGAACATAAAGGAGGACACTGTTGTAGAGGAAGTGACCAAAAATGTATACATTGACATCAATGATATTGACATTCAGGAGGACAATCAAAAACATAATGACTACTATGATGTCAATCCTTCATTCCAAGAGAATCTGAATGGTGAAAATGAGCAGGCGAATGATCAGAACCAGAGGAGTCTGGAAGAAGAGCTCAAGGAAAAAGACATCAAAGTTAAAAGAGTCATTAACATTTCTTTTACCCAAATGGATAGAAATAAAGCTGAGTACGACTATAACAATGACAAATGGATTCAGGATGATATTAAGGAGATGCAGGTGAAATACAAGGACTTGGAAGAAAGAAACTCTCTGCTAGAGGAAATTGTGGACAAAATGCCTAACGATGTGGTCATGTACCAACAAGGGAAAGATGTCTTTGATAAGGTAAACAAAAACAAGTTCACTATGCAAGAAAATTTAAACACTATGGTCGACAACATGATGAAAAAGATCATTAAGAAGATTAATAACAACAATGTTCTTCTAAAAAAATTGACAATGATAAGAAAAATGGGCATGCAAAATCTGTGGATAACATGAAAGCACTTCAAGCCCTGCTGGAAGGGAACTACAATGAAAGAGCTAAGAAGGAGGAAGAAGGTAAACATGAAACTCAGACTTCAGGCCTAGGAACCAAGACCAAATCAAGCACCAAAAAGAAATTTGATGTTCAGATGAAAGATATCACTAAGCTGCGGGATTCAATCCAGACTATGGAACTGCAGATGGAAGAAATCCAGATTTTGGAAGACCAGATGGAGGTTGTTGAGTAATTTCTGCTGGAATGTTTTGGCTATTGGAAGTTGTTTCAAAAGTACTTTTCTATAAGTATATCGTTATCTGCTTTTTTGAATCTTTATGTCCTTTATTGTATAATCAAGGATTAAGCCCTTTTTGTGGTCATCTGTCTTCTTTGATAGATTGTTGTCATTTTGGTGTGCATTAAGCTTTTATTTTGGTTTTATGTAAAGGGTTTCGAGGCCCCTTCAAAATCTGATGTTACCTTAATCAAAAACTAAACAAGAAGTTTGAGAGAAAGAAAAATGGGAGAGGTCATAGTAGAAAACCAAGTGGATGGTTTTATGGAGTCTAGAATGAAGATCAGAAGAAGATGGATGACTATAGTAGTAGTCAAAATAAGAGGGGAAATAATTTATATCATCCTCACGATCAAAATCATGAAGATAAAAGAGGAAGAGGAAGCGAGCAAGGACTAGGAAGAGGAGGTTTATGTGGGACATGTTTCCAATGTGGAGAAGAAAGATATTATGCTTATGATTGTCCCCAACATTAAGGGAGGAAAAATAGGAGACCTGAGGGCCATGCATGAGTCACACATGTAGAATATTATGTTGAGCCTTCACATTATAAAGGTGTTGAAAGAGGAGAGGTCCTTGTTAACAGAAGAGCCTTTCCAAATGATGAGAAGGAAATTGAGAAAATGATGCAGGAGCATCCTGGGTGTAAGGGCAATCTTGCATCACCCAAAAATATGTGTTTTCTATTCAATAAGGGCTAATATGTAAGTAGCTGTTATTTTTGGAAACTTTCTATTTTTAGTAAGTTGGCCATTTCAACTCAGAATATTCTAATTTTTCAGGTGAAGGATCATCTTAGTCATATAAGCATGCTAGTTGAGTTTCATTTCCATAGGATCTGTATTGGCGAAGTTATTAAGGATTTACTGTTGAGATTTTGAGGTGTGAAACCTTTGAGCTTAATTTTTAGGACCTTAGAAGCTCCAGATTGAGGTTGAACCCCTAGTTGACTGGCACTTTTCTTGTCATCCATTGTAGATCACGATCTCCCCTTTCTAGAAAGTGGTTATAATAGCCAATCGGAGCCACGGTTCAAAAGTTATGGCTTCTGGAAGTTGGGCTACCTAATCTCATATTTTGTAAATATTTAAAGCCGACCCTTTTGTAATAAAAGTGAAAAATAATTAAATGCTAAGGGTAGTCGGCCTTAATGGCTAGATTTCTGGAACCTTCTCAGGCGGTGGAAAATTGCCTATTTAAGGAAGGCCCGTAGTCTTTTCTAGGGCAGTTCAGTGTGGTTATTGGAGGCTTTGTCCTACAGATTATTGTAAGGGATGCCCATGTGGCTTTTGATATTGTAATTCTGAATTTTGTAATTCCACATTTGTGGAGCCAATAAGAAGCCAATTTTTTGTTCTTGCAAATTTATGTTGTTTCTCTCTGTTTCTATTGTGTATTTGTGGTATTAAGGGGAGTCCCCTTCATCAAGTGGTATCAGAGTGAGAAGTTCCTGAGTGTGTAGATAGATCGCCGACTGTGAGGTAGTTTGCACCAAAACTAAGGTTAGGGTTTCAATGATAAGTACAAAAATGCCTCCATGAAGGGAGCATGGCGGAAGAGCTAGAGGTGTGCCACCTAAGGTTAGAGCCCTCCAGAGACAAGTAAAAGCATTGCAGTAAGAGATTCATAGAGGCATGAATCTTGCCGTAAGAGAGGAAAGTGAGGATGAAGCTGAAGTAGAAGGATATTTTGATCAAGAAGGCAAAATTATGAACCAAGAGGAGGAAAGGCTTTTCTAAGCCATTTCCAAGATCGGGAAAAGACCTAAGCTTGATGTTCCCACATTTTCAGGAAATATTAACCCAGAAGAGTTGATCGATTGGATCAATGAAATAGAAGAATATTTTGAGTATGAAGATATTGAGGATCCTGATAGGGTCAAATTTGTGAAGGCCTGACTGAAGGGTCATGCGAAGATCTAGTGGCAGGAGATTCAGTTGGAGCGAAATAGAAGAGGAAAGGAGAAAATCAGAAGATGGGATCAGATGGTGGATAAATTGAAGCGACAGTTCATTCCTATTGATTATGAGCTTGATCTACTAAAGAAAATGCAAGGTTTGAAGCAAGTAGGGAAATCTATCCAGGAGTATATGGAGGAGTTCTATCGAATCTTCATCAGAATAGGCCATGCAGAAGCTAACAAGGAGAAAGTTGTCTATTAACTTAATGGGTTGAGGCCGAGCATTCAGGAGGAGTTGAACCTGATCTGAATGAATAGTATTGAAGAGGCCTACCAGTTTTCCTTAAAGGTAGAGGACAAGTTGAACAAGAAGTTTGAAAGCAGGCAATGTGGAAGAGGTCATGGTGGAAGATCTAGTGGACGATCTTATGGAGGCCAAAATGAAGATTAGAAAAAGATGGATGAGGCCAGTAGTAGTCAAGGTCAGAGGGGAAATAATTTCAATCAAAATAATAGAGATCAAAGAGGAAGAGGATGACGAAAAGGATTAGGAAGAGGAGGCTTCCGTGGAACATGTTTTCACTATGGAGAAGAAGGTCATAGGGCATATGAATGTTCTCAATGCCAAGGAAGGGAAGATAGGAGAAATGAAGGACAGGCTAGAGTTGCACATGTGGACAAAGATGAAAAATCATCTCATTCTGAAGATGCTGAAGGAGGAGAAGTCCTAGTTAACATAAGAGTCTTGCTAAGTGGTGAAAATGAACCTGAGCAAAGGAGGAGCTTGTTTCGCACTAGGTGCAAGTGTGAGAATAAGTATTGTGATGTAATTATTGATAGCAGAAGTACTGAAAATCTGGTGTCAAAAGAGATGGTCACAAAGTTGAAGCTCAACAGGAAGAAACACCCACATCCATACTGGATCGCCTGGGTGCAGGATGACCACAAGGTCATGGTTAATGAATAGTGCCTAGTAAAGTTCAAGATTGGAAGGTACTATGATGATGTACTATGTGATATCATACCTATGAATGTTTTTTATATGTTGTTGGGAAGGTTGTGGTAGTTTGATAGGCATGTTGTACATGATGGCCATGCAAATACATATTCCCTGACAAAGAATGGAGTGCAACATAAGCTAAAACCATTGAACAATACAGAAGAAAAGGTATGTAGTAATGCAAGAATAACTTTTGTTGATGCAAGAAAATTTCTAGAGGGTATGAAGCATGAGAATATGTGTTTTGCCTTAATTCCAAAAGCTAGTAAAGAGGAAGTAGAAGACGTGCCTGTATAATTTACAGATCTATTGAATGAGTTTTAGGATATTGTATCTGATAATGTGCCTGATGGATTACCACCAGTAAGGAAGATCATTCATCAGATGGACTTGATCCTAGGAGCCAGTTTGCCAAATAAGGCAGCACACAGAATGACACCAGCAGAAAGTGAAGAATTGAACAGATAAGTGCAAGAGTTGTTGCAGAAGGGTTTGATCCATGACAGCTTGAGTCCATGTGTTGTACCATTAGTATTAGCACCAAAGAAGAATGGAGAATGGAGGATGTGCATAGATTCTAGGGATATCAACAAGATCACAATCAAGTACAGATTTCCATTGCCATGGATGGATGATATTATGGACTGTTTAAGTGGAGTTGTGTACTTCTCAAAGATAGATATAAAGAGTGGATGTCACCAGATTTAGATTAGAGAAGGAGATGAATGGAAGACTGCCTTCAAAACAAAGGAGGGACTTTTTGAGTGGTTGGTCATGCCCTTTGGGCTAACCAATGCACCAAGCACTTTCATGCGGCTCATGAATGAGGTCTTGAAAGAATTTCTAGGTAAGTTTGTCATTGTTTATCTAGATGATATTCTAATCTTTAGTAAGACATTGGAGGAGCATCTAGTGCATATTCATAGGGTTTTGGAGAAGTTGAGGGAAGAAATTTTTTTGATTAATATGAAGAAGTACAGTTTTGTGAAGAAGGAGTTAGTGTATTTGGGATTTGTAGTTTCAGTAGAAGAACTGAAAATGGAACTAGAGAAAGTGCAGGCTATCCTAGAATGGCCTAATCCAAGGAGTGCTACTGAGGTAAGATCATTTCATGGTTTGGCTAGCTTTTACAGAAATTTTATCATAAGTTTTAGCAGTATTTGTGGTCCCTTGACTGAAACAATGAGAGGGGATAGGAAAGAGTTTAAGTGGACTAAAGGGGCTAAGAAGAGTTTTGAACTGTTAAAACAAAAAGTTACAAAACAACCTATTTTAGCACTTCCTAATTTTAATAAGGTGTTTCAAGTAGACTGTGATGCTAGTGGTACTAGAATAGGAGCTTTTTTGAGCCAAGAAGGTAAACCTATTGCATATTTCAGTGAGAAGTTGAATGATTCCAAGAGAAAATATTTTGTTTATGATCAGGAATTTTATGCTATAATTCAAGCATTGAAGAAGTGGAGACACTATCTACTTCCTAAGGAGTTTGTTTTGTATACTGATCATCAAGCTTTACAATATTTGAATAGTCAAGGAAAGTTGAATCAAAGACATTTGAAATGGGTTGAATTTTTGTAGAGTTACACATTTGTTTTGAAACACAGGAGTGGAAAGTCTAATAGAGTTGCATATGCTCTTAGCAGAAGGCAACTTTTGCTAATAGAGATGCTGATCGAGGTGGTTGGGTTCAAGGAACTCAAGAGTTTGTATCCAGAGGATCCTAATTTTGGTGAAGCTTGGAAAGCTTGTACAGAACCTATTACTCTAGACAGAACAAAGTGGTTGGACTTCATCATTCAGGATGGAATGTTATTCAGAGGGAGCCAGTTGTGCATTCCATGAAGTTCTATGAGGGAGAATCTCATCAAGGAGAAGCATAGTGGAGGATTGGCTGGACATTTTGGTCGAGATAAAACCCTTGCTCTGGTTAGCGAGAATTATCATTGGCCATAGTTGCAGCAAGATGTCAAGAAGTTTGTACAGAGTTGTAGAGTATGTCAAATGGAAAAAGGAGCAAAGTAGAATACATGATTGTATTAGCCATTACCTATACCAAAGAAGCCTTGGGAGGATATCAATATGGACTTTGTTCTTGGTTTACCAAGGACTCAGCGGGGACATGATTCAATTTTTGTGGTGGTTGACAGGTTTTCAAAGATGGCACATTTCATTCTCTGTAAGAAGACTAATGATGCTATTCATGTGGCTGAAATGTTTTTCAAAGAAGTGGTGATACTACATGGTCTACCAAAGAGTATAGTTTCAGATCGAGACACTAAGTTTGTTGGATATTTTTGGCGCACATTGTGGAAGAAGTTGAAGACAGACTTGAAGTTTAGCTCATCACATCATCCACAAACTAATGGATAGACAGAGGTGGTGAATAGGAGTTTGGGGAATTCGCTGAGATGTTTGGTTGGAGATAAGCCAACAGATTGGGATTTGATTTTACCACAGGCAGAATTTGCATACAATAATTTTGTCAACAGGAGCACTGGTAAATCACCATTCCAAATTGTATTTGGAAGTAGTCCCAGAAATTCTTCAGAGTTGAGGAAGATAGAAAAAGGAGAGATAAGTAGTGTTGAAGCTGAGGATTTTGCAGAACATTTGAAGAATATCCATGAGGAGGTGAGGAAGCACATTACCAAGATGAATGTATAGTATAAAGCTAAGGTAGATGAGAGGAGGCATAAATAATTTTAGGTTGGGGATGAAGTCATGATTCACTTGTAGAAAGAGCGATTTCTAGTTGGTACATATAACAAGTTGAAAATGAAGAAGTTTGGGCCATGTAAGATACTGAAGAAGCATGATTCAGGAAATACTTATGAGGTAGAATTGCCTACTGAGTTGAATATTTCACCAATATTTAAGATTGTAGATTTGACAGAGTACCATGAAGGGGGTGTTGATGGGGAGGTCACAGAAGCACAATGGAGTATTCCAGCTACTACTTCAACTACCAAGGAGATTGAAGATATACTAGATAGTCGTGTTGGCAGAAGCACAAGGAATAGGACATATGAAGAGTATCTGGTCAAATGGAGAGGACGACCTGTAGAAGATTCATCATGGCTAACAAAGGAGGAGGTTGACCATCTTGGTTTTCCTCTGCACACCTGAGATGTGACAGGGTCACTTCTCAAATTACCTTGGGT
>MU227700.1:131750-160546 GCA_018584345.1 Thuja plicata
GAGCACATGATGTCTCTGGCTTTTTGGCCTCCATAGATCCTTCTATCTTCTATCTTTTGCTTCTGTGTATGTAATAGTTATGCATGCAGGTGTTCTTGGGAAGATTGCAGTTTAGCAATCTTAACAGTGTATATCTCTTATAAAGAAGGTTGTAGCCTTAATCCTATTGGTAGTGAACCTTTTGGAAAATGAGTCCTCACCCCTAACAGGGTTAATTATAAAAGAATCCTAACAAGGTCAGACCCTTAACCAGGTCATTGTACTCGCATTGTAAAGAGTGCTCCTAATAGGGAAAAGGAACTTTAAAAGGTTCATTATATTAGTGCAATATTTATGGGTAATAATTCCCACTGGGGTTTTACTATGATCAAGATTTCCCCATAATCATATCATGTGTTATGTGTTCTTGTGTTAAGCTTCAATTGATATATATTTGATTTATGTTTAAAGTTGTTGAAATACAATAAATAGACAAACACTAATTCACCCCCCCCCTCTCAATGTTTTCTAACAATTGGTATCAGAGCTCTATTCCTCTGCAAAGAAGTTCAACCACTTGAGGAGATCATGGACTCAGCAAAAGTGAAACATCTGAAAAAGAATCTTGAAGAAGCCCTTGAATATCTTGACAAATTTGAAAAAGAAAATGAGGAACTAAACTACAAGTTGATGGCTCTCAAATGATTATCAAGAAATTAAGGAAAGATCTGAAAGATTTCTCTACCAATGATTTGGGAAAAATGGTCAAGAAGTTGAATGAAGAGAACATGTCTTTGAAAGATAAAATTGAAGATCTGAATGAACAACTTACAGATAGCCTAACAGCCATTGAAGAAAAGACCAAATAAAGCAAACAATTAGATGATAAAATTATTCAAGTGAACTTGAAAATATTGGAATTAGGAAACATCAAGAAAAAGATAGAATCTAAACTAACAGAAGAAAAAGACAAGATTGATAAACTACACACAAGTTCTGACCTAATTCAATCACAACTGTATGCACAAAAGTTAAAAGGTGACACCAATGGTATGGGATATAGTGTAGCTCAAATTGAAATCAATTCAATGCAAGAAAGAAAGAAATCACAAGAAGTATCTACAGAAGCAAAGAAAGAAGAGAATCTTGCAAATTCTAAAGAAGAACCACCCAAAAACTAAAATCAAGCAAGTTAACAGAGCTTGTTATGCCTGTAATATGCATGGAAATTTGGAAAGAGATTGTAAAATGGTAAAGACATTTCAATGGATATTGCTATTCATGCATCAAATTTGGTCACAGGGCTATTCATTGTAGAACAAGTCAAAAGAATCAGTCACAACAGAACCAAAGGAATCAGACTCAATACAATCAGATAAATCAACCTTAAAGAAACTTGCAGAACATCACATGTTAGATATGTAATTACAATGGACACACATGCAAGCAGTGCAACATGATGAATAATAAAATTAGACCTCTTATCATTTGTTACTCATGTGGAAAAGTTGGACATATCTCAAAATTTTGTAGGTCAAGAGCACAAAGACAAGAGAATCTTAAAAAGTCTCTATTTGAAGAATCAGGAGAAGTTAAGTTTGTACAAGCTAAAGTTGATTCATATAAAATATGGGTTGAAATAAAAAGGATAATGATGAGAAGAAGGTATTAGATGCATCCATAGTGGATGCACCCTCTACTTCTGGTTATATGACCATCATGGTCTTAGGGGGAGCTATTCTAGCTCTAAACCCCTGTACGGTTGGTATACTCACCTCTGAGTATGTGCCTATGGATTTATGTCTGTGATCACAAATTGAGGAAGTATGCATACATGCATAACTAGTACTTAAACAAGAACTAAGTTTGAAACTCTCAATGGAAACCATGTACGGTAGCAAGCATTAAATGCAATAACCTTTATATAAATCAGAAAACAATTGATTATCTTCACATTTGTATTTGAGATCATAAAATTTGGAGAGCATAGGAGCATTGAGTATCAAAGCACTGAAGGATAACAGATTTGTTGGTTAAGTGAATGGATCAAAGTTGGAACAGAACCCTAGCAGTCGCGTCATTTTAGAATTGCGGTGGAACCCTATTTAATCGAGCAACAAGTGAGTACAGAAACCCCTATAGTCTTTGACATTGCTGAAAGGAAGAGATTTGTCTTTAAGAAGCATCCATTCAAGTCTATTCTAGATGATGTAGAAGGGGAATTCTCTAAGAATCCGCTAGGAGTCATACACATTGAAGACATTCACGCTTAAATCTACTGTAAGAAGGAAACCGTTGGGGACAACAACATAGAAACTCTTATGGCTTCAATGATGAAACAAGAATATTCATTCAAGGATGAATACACGCATCTCACTGATAACTCTATCTTTGAGCATTCTAATGTGCACAAGTTCTATGAGCTAGAATGGGTTAAAATCCTACTGAGCAGGATACATGATGACCTTTATTGGATTGGTGAAGTTCATGTCTGCATAACCTCAAACCTAATTCATGAAATGAATGGACTTCCTAAGACTGGACCAGTTCTTCCCACTGGTAAGGATGTTAAAAAGAAGGTTGAACATGCATGCTTATCTAGAAGTGATAGGTGCGGGATGACTATTGATCCTATCAAGGAGAATGACATCAAACTCCTCACTATGATACTTGGATATAAGTTTCAGCAGGGAAATAGACTGAATAGTGTGTCTGTAGCAATAGTTCTAGCAGCAATAAGAATGGTGAGAGATAACACTCAGTACAATCTTTGTGAGATATTGTGCACACATCTGATTGAGAACATTAGAGCTATTAAGCATGACAAGAGAAAGATATTCAGATTTGGCTCCTTGATTATCTATCTATACTTTCACATTGTTGGTAAGGTTTCTAATCTTTACCTAGATAGGATTAAACCCACTATGTCACAAATCTCATTAAAAGCTACATCAGAGAGTAGTGCAAAAGATACTATGGACATGGATATCAAAACATTTAGGATTAAAATGCAGAAGAGGTTCAGGATACCTAAGAAGATAGTTGAGAAATACAAAGACACCATGTTGGTTATATTCCTTGTTTTGAAAGTTTAACCTAAAAATTATTGAGGTCTCTAATTTTCCTATGCCCAGAAGGTAAATATTTATGGTTGAAATAATTTACATGTCTCTGGAATTCATGTTTTTTTTCTATAACCTAGTTCAAAGTGTCAAAAAAACCTAAGTAAAAGGTTAATTTCATCCAGAAATATAGAAAAACCCTAAATGCTCAGTCCATGTTCTATTTTTGTGTTACCTTTTTCATGTTTTAGGTCAGATCTTATTTGCATGTGCTTATTATCCCATCGCTATGTCTCATTAGAAAAATAAAATATTCCTTATGGTCTTGAGACTTAGCAGAAGGCTTTGGTTGCATTGTCTCTTAATGAAATGGAATATGCCAAAATGGATATGACACTTAATGTAGACTGTTCATCTCAGAAAAAATCCAATGACAGTCAATTTGTCTCTTAATAGAAGCAGGGTTGGTTATTTCATTTGGCAACTTTGAGTTTACTCAGTCGCGTTGTCTCTTAATAAACCCATGATTGTAAGTTAACTTCATTAGTTATGACAAACAATGTAGTCGGGAAATCTCATGATTATAACTATGGTTCAAAAATTATTAAGCAATGTGGAGAAATGGTGGTCACGAGGTCTCCGGATGTAGATTAATGAGAAAATTTCATCATGTGATTTAAAGACTAATGTGTTTAGTTGTGGGGTCACTTGATCAAACAAAGGTTAATAAATTTATCCAGCGACATAGAAAAAAATAGTCGCTGAGTCTCTAGATATAACCAAAGGTAAAAGACAAGTTAAGAAAAGTGCTTTGTCGCCAGGTCTCCAAAAAATGAAAGGTTAAGTTAGTATATCATGAGACATCACAAAAACCGTGGATCAAAGAGTTAATCTGATGGTAGTCACTGAGTCTCTTGAAGGAAGTGCAGTTAGTAAAAACATTAAGTGACAAGCAGATTGTTCAGTCGTTGAATCGCTAGAAATGAATAAAAGTTAGAATGGAAATTTCAGCGGTGCCATTATAAATAGTTGTTAACCAATCAGATTTTAAGGATTTTAACAGATGGAAAAGTAGCTGTAGTATGAGTTAATGCAACCAATCAGATGTGATTTCGATTATATTTTTAATTTTATAAGGTTTTTTTATGTGAAATCACTCGTCAGGAATTGATTGTCTGACAGTATGAATGACATGACTAATGCCAGAAATTGATGTTGCAGTATGTGAAGCTCATAATGAAGTAATGGAATTACTAGTCAGAAGTGACAATCCACATTCAATTGGAAATTATAAGTATACTTCTCCATTATCTTTTCATTTTACCAAGCTTTTGTTTCTCATAGCAAAGTGTTTACAGAGTTTTAGTGTGATTGAGAGAAATTGAGATTTCTAGTAGCTAGTTATTCAGAGGGTGATTATTTGATTTGAAATTCAGTAAAGGTTGCAGTAAAAGTGTTCCAGAGTTCAGAATTATAGAATTTCAGCATAATTTACAGTTGTGGTGAGGGTTTGATAATATTTGTTTCAATATCGGTATCTAGGGTTGTAACCAGAATAGAACAAGAGTATGAGTTAGGCCTAGAGTATGGCATCTACCAGTGGGAGAAATGAAGATGTTGAGGATGATTCAAAAGGAAAGAGAAACTTCTCAAATGAATTCCTCACTCTACTTCCAGGTTCTAGCTAACATTGAAAGGTTAGTGAAGATGTTTTGATTGATGATATATTATTTGTTAGAGATTCTAAAACACCAAGGTCATCAGGGTATTCACTTTTTAATTACTTTTATAATAGGTGATGGACCCATGCCTGTCTCGAATCCTTGGACCTGTGGTTTGGCCAGATTATTAGTTCCTGATGTCTTTGTTGATGTAAACTTCATATTAGAACTGGCCAGTAGATATGACCCTTTGATAAAAACCATTAAGAGGGATTATAGAAAGCCTCTACTCACCCTAGACAGGAATACCTTTATGAAAGCCTTTAATGTGTATTACCCAATGGATACTGAGATAAATTTGAAGAGTTTGGAAACCAGATATACCAGGGAGTCTGGTATTGTTGCTAAATTGATTAGGGAGCATCATGTCCCTAAGAAAATGAAGGCCTATATAACCCCTATGGAAGGAACAACTCCATACTTCTTTAAGGAGATAAAATTTTACGTGAAATACATTGCATACACACTATGTAGAGTGCTTGGAAAAGATGCTGGAGTAGAAAGAATTACTTCTGACATTTTGATGATGGTTTTAGATATGCAAAATCTTCACACCACTTCAAATTATGATTATATTCAATATATTATTGATCAAATGCACCAGTTCATGCATTATTCAATACTTATGCATATGATTCTTTATTACAACTATTCAATTTTGGACTGCCAATCACTGCAGCCGCAGAGATTTCACCATAATCAGCCCAACCCTATTCAGTTTTGGATTACAGTGTGGAATTACACATCTAGAAAACATGATTTTTGTGCTTTCAAGAATTGGATAATATATCCATTTCTTAAGTGCTTAGGAGTTGATAAGCCTATATTTCCCATTAAGGTAATTCAATTGTTGAGGCCCTATCAGTATTTGGACAAATGGTCAGGAGATCATAATTGGGGTGATTTCTACTATGAATAGAATTTTACCCTCATAAGGGTTTATGGTTGCCCTTACCCTCCACATATTTTTCCATTTCATGTACCACCTAGGATAGCTACCATGGAGATCATTTGGCAACTCATTTTAACAGACAATGAGTACCTTGCTCCACACAGAAAGGGAACTTTCACCCCTAGGCAATTCAAGGTTTACAATTTTCTGGTTGGAAAAGGGGCCCTAGAATAGGTGAATGCATGGTTGAATCACTACAGGATGAATGTATCCCTACATAGACATATTGACATAGAGGGGTTCATCTTGAGTGCGAGGAAGTTGCCTACACCCACTATCCCTTACACAAAAATACATGAAGAATTTATGGAAGAAGATCTTATCAGAAATATCTTAGAGGATGAGGAGGTGAGTAAAAGAGAAACTAAATTTAATGAGCTCATTGATTTGGGGAGACAGGTGAGGAGAAAGGGAATGAGTTTTGGAGGGTTCTACCCTAATTATCCTTATATCAAAAGGATAGATGCAATGATTGACAATCGCACACTCTTGTGTAATCAGTTGGAGGATGCACTAGTAGTGCCAGAGAAAGGTCACAAAGATCATTCAAAATTTGAATATGATGATGACAGTGACCAAGGTTACCCTTCACCTTCTGCCAATCCATAATATCAGGCAATTGCATATGGTCAGCTAGAGGAGGGGAAAATATTATTGACCTAACAGAGGTCCCAGAAAAGGAGGGAAAATATGATCCCCCACTTAAAAAATAGAAGATGGAAGTAGGGGAGCCTTCTAAGAAAAGGAGAATTGATAAAATTGGAACCCTAATAACTAGGAATAGGCCCTATGACCATCAGCTGAGAAATCAAATCAGGGCAAGGAAGAAATTACAGAAAGATGTTAAGGAAGAGGAAGAATTACCCCTCAGGTCATGTATTGATGAAATCCTATTGCATCAAGAGGAGTTCCTTAAAGATGAAAACTTCATAAAACCTAGGGAATTCATAGATTTCCTTATTTAGAATAAGTACCAGCAAGTTGGGAAGTAGTTGCAACTGGCAGGAGGTGATCCAGTAACTGAAGAGGCCTTACAAACATTGCCAGAATATGATCATAAATCTGAAGGAATAACACCAGAGCAGGCCAGAGAACTGGTTAAAGCCAGTGGTATGTTTCTTTTGGAAGGTTGGGACTTGTCCTCAGCCTTTACCATAGATCAAATTAGAAGACAACCTAACATCAAATTTTCATCAAAGGCTCATGTTGGAAATATGATGAGAGGGTTTCTCTATAATCCCAAATCCCAAGAACTTGCAATGTGGAGCCTAGCTCCTAAGGATCAAAAGCCATCTATTCTTAATATTCAGGAGAAGATGGAGGGAAACAAAATTATTTGGACTTTTGAAAACATAGGAGACTTGGAGATAGCCCAAGTAATGACTCATTTTTCCCACCTAAATGAGGCAAAAACAACTCAACTATCAGCCAAATTACAGAAGCTCACTAGTGACACTAGTGATATTATCAAAGATAGGGAATTAGCCCTAATAAAAATCAAGGAAAGGGATAAGCTTATAAATGAGCTTACCAAATAGCTAATGGAAATAATACAGCCTACCCCTATTGAGCCCAAGGAGGTTATAGATGCTAAAGTCCAGACTGAAGATACAAGGGATACATTGGTTGAAGCAGACCAGTGGGTCATTGAGCATAATGGTGTAATTTTGGGAGCATTGGTATCAGTTTTACAGCATACAATTAATACTATTAAGGAGAAGATAGATGTAGTATATGGATCATATGGTAGGTTTTCAGGCCTGCAGACAAAAGTGGCAAGTTTTTTGACAATTTTGAACCCCTACTATGCAAATTGGTCTGGGAAGACATCACTTTTTGAGAGTTTAGCATCAGTTTATCCACTGATATCAGATTTGCCTGAGATAGTAACTTTGGTAGGGAAAAATAGAGAAAATTGGGGCTACCTTATCCTTTTTCAAAGGTAAAGCCAATCAAATTGAGGACAAATTAAATATGTTTGGGTTGGGTTATAATAGGTTTGTTCCCCCAATTAGAACAAAGAATGATCAAATTAAACCATTAGGGTTATGGTTATCAGATTTTGACAATATACTCCCAAATAAAGATATTAATGTATCAGATAAGGGAGAATTGGATATGGAAAGGTTTAATGCACTTTTGGATGAGGCATTTAAAGAAGAATCAAATTGCAATAAATTCATATTTGATGTTAAGAGCATAACAGATGCTAGATGGGAGAGGCAAAAGACTCAGTTGGAGAATATTCAGAATTTTGAATGGCCAAAAGAAGAGGATGTGACTGCCTGGGACATTCTGACAAAGCCCAAAAGGAAGAAGTTAGTGACAGTAGATTTGGATATCATTGATGAAGAATAAAGGAATGTCAGAACACCTTGTACACATTTCTTGGAAGACAAGCAAATTAGTCATCACCAAATTCAAATTAGGGACTATCCTCAACATATACAACCAAAGATGTCGAAGATCATATGAAGACAAAGGATTAAAGCAGATTTCATTCTCTATTTTGTTTTTCCACCTCTTGGTTTCTCTTGTCTTTTATCTTATATGTATTTAGGGTTAGCTATCTAAAAACCATCCGAAGCTTGTTGCATCCTTTCCAAAAAGGATTCCAAGATGGCTTAGATATATATATGGATCAATTTTGTAAAAAAAGAGAGATGAAATATAATTACAAAGCCAGACTACATAATGTTTTCTGAGTTTTTGAGCTTTTAGTCTTTGTATGTATTGAAGCAGGAATTTATAAATAAAATACAGTGCAACTCTTATTCCATATTGTTGTTGTCTCTTTACTTTTTGCATATGCTCTTTTATGTTTAATATATAAGGCATTTTTAAGCATATTAGTTACAAGGTATCTATCTAATTGCTTGCAAGTTTCTTTCAAAGGAAGAACTAAGTTTTGTGAGTAGTTTCAGGGAGCATAACAACATTTGAGGATTTGATACAGTAGTGTGGAAGTGACATGATAATTTGTGAGGCATCTTACTTGAGTTTCATATAGGTTGTAAGGCAATCTAAAGTGTCTTTATTTACTTTTCTATGGATTTGCATCTTTGACTCTATAGCCCAAGGATAGGCACTGGTCTAGAATTTTTCAAGTAGTTTATCATCATCCAAATATTCAAAATACTTAAATCGTTCACATAGAAATCATAATACTCAAGGTTTTAAGTATTTTTATCAAGGTACACAATTTATTTTATTAATCCCTTAGAGATAGGATTGGAATAGGTTACCCTTCCTAAGTTCTGAGAACTAAAAAAAGAAGAAGGATAAACATCCTTAAAGCACTACTATTTATTGCTATCATTTAAATAATTTTCATGGTCAAGTTCTGTATCAAGTTGTTTCCAATTTTATGCAGATTAATTTATAAGATAATACTGTAAAAAAGCAGCAAATCAGTATCCACATTTACTAATACTATGAGACAACAATTTTATATAGGTAATACCTGCCTGGGTGTTGTGGAGCCTAAAAAGAAGGTGATAATAAGTTTCCCCATATATTATCATAAATCCTCATCAATTAGAGTTTTTTCTCTTGCTTGGATCATTAGTTTTAAATATTGGGAGTCATAGAGTTAATCAAGTATTCAAGTACCTTTTAAAGGTTCATCAAGAAAAAACCCTAACAAATTGGCGACTCCGCTGGGGATTATAAGAAATATTTTTGAATCCTAGATTGTCTGTTGTAGTATTTATCAAAATTTCCAAACTAGTTTCAATTGAGTTCACCCATCCAAGTCACCTAACAAATTGGCAACTCTACTGGGGATATTGAGATAATAAATCATATTTAAAACTTATCCCAAAGTCTGGTTGTAGAAAATAACAGTCATAGTTGCTAAAGGAATTTTTATTAGTATTCATCTATCCCAAACAATTGTTGGGTGGTGACTCTAAAGCTAAATCTCTATGATCAGTAAAGTTAGTAAATATCTTTCAAAATGAATCCTGAAGTTGCATTAGATGGTGGTTTCACATCAATTACAAGGAAGGAAATGTCTTGGAGAAAAAAGATAAACCAAGTCAATATAGATGAAGTCTCTCCAAGGATTCAAAATGATAATACTAGGGGGGAGGGTAGCAATTAGTCCAACCATGGAGGAAATACTTCAGAATATGAAGAAGCTACAGAGAAAGTATTAGAAACATCTAAAGCTACTTCCAATTCTAGCGAGAGGGAAGGAACAGATATATTCAGTTTAGAATCTGGGGAAGCTCCCTCTAATGAGCTCTCTCAAGAAGAGGCACTCATCATGAAACATCTTTCCCTTATTCAACAGATGAAAAGGGAAAAGAGCTAAAAAAAAAGAAAAAACATGAAAATAAATATGTTGACAAAATTAAAAGAAGATCTTTAAGATATCAAACTACAAGGAATATAGAGAGGTCTCAAAAGGACCAAGAAATACCACTTACTCATAGAGCTTCTAGTTCATAGAAGGACAAGGACAGAGGTAAACAAAAGATGACTGAAAGAAGAAATGAAGAACCTAAAGTTCACAAGGTCCTAATATTAGAGCAAATGTCCAAGCTAGATATTGATCTTGATAAATTGAGAATTGAAAAGGAGACCATGGAAAAAATGCTAGAAAAAGCACAAATGGAAGCTGCAACAATTGAAATGAAGAAGAAAATAGATTTTTTGCAGTCTTCCAAATATTCTTATGTTGAAATAGAGAATACAACAGCTTCTAAAGAAAAAGCCACTACTTTTAAAGAGAATGATGAATTTTAAAGAAAACCATTACATTCTAAGAGGTATAAAGAGTTTAACTTCATTGGTATCCCTAGATACCCCAATACATTTCCAAAAGATGTGGGTGATATAGGAGAAAAGCTCCCAAAGTTTGTTGGTAATAATGTTATTTCTTGTGAAACACACCTAAGAAAATTCATTGATTTTGTTGATGATTTAAATATCACTCATGAAGATGTGTTAATGAAGCTTTTTGTTCAGTCTCTAGTAGAGGATGCTAGAGAATGGTTTATAAGCCTTTCTAATGGTTTTGTAGTTTCCATGGATGAGTCAATTGAATTGTTTAAAGATCAGTATGGTGACAAAACAAACAAAGGATTCTTGATGAATGAGTTCAATAACATTAAAAAAGAATTACAATGAAGAGGTCACTGAGTTTAATACCAGATTTCAAAGAGAAATGCACAAACTGTTTCAAAAAATAAGGCTGGATGAAGAGGTATGTTTAGCAACTTATTTGAATGCCTTTGATTCTAAAATGGGATATGCTCCCAGGGATAAAAACCCTAGAACTCTTACTGATGCTTATAAGATAGCAGTATATATTGAAATGAACAGAAGGGTGTCTAGTAAATTAAATAGGAGAGATGATTCAAGGTTTAGTAGGAGTAACCTAAAAGAATTAGATTATAAGGAATATAGGGCTCCTCAGAAAAATAAGCCTTCCTATAACAATAGTTACAATCCACATAATAGAATGCAAAATCATCCTTATGGAACTTAGTTTAAGGATGGGAAACCTATTGTTTCACCTAGAAAAGAGAAATATGATATCAGAACTCCAGACCCTCTGCATAAGAATGTTGTCCATTTATGCAATGATGATTTATGGTGTGAGGCTTGTGAATCTCCACACAACCCTGATTATTGTATTGTTTCCTTGGATTTGAAAGTAAATGAAGAACAGAAAAATGATGAAGGTGAACAATGTGATCATAACATGACAAATGCCTACTCATGTCATGATATAGATTCAGACAGTGAAATTGAAAATCATGATTCATATCGTTCACAAAGAAATGTAGAAAATCATCATCAACAAATCTTATAAGATAGTGAAGCAGAAGAAACTGATGACCATATAAGATGTCATGCTCAAAACAATCAGGATCTTCCATTTATTAGGAAAGCTTTAGATGAAGAGAAAGCAAAGATTACTGTAGATTTAGTGAACAAGGCTAGAATTAATTACCATTTAAGAAAAAGAGTAGTGGGTGGTACTGGTAGTCAGCCATCTGGTGTGTTTATAAAAGAAAAAAAAATAGACACCAAATATGTACAGAAGAAGGAAGTACCTGGGGAAAATGAAAAAAAACCTAAGGTCAAAATTATGACAAAATTCTTAGAACCAAATGTTATACAAGAAGGAAAATCAAAAGAGCAAGAAACAAGTACATCTACTCTTAGGATAGAAAATAAAAAATCTAGGGAACCAACTCTGAATGTATAGATTGAGGAGAATATTTTTGAAAAATAAAAATCCCCAGATGTAAAATATACTCCAGTAGATATGGGTCATTGTTTATCTCAAATTACTGTGAAAGTGCCATTTTTAGAAATGATGAGGATCAAAGAACATAAAGAAAAGGTTTTTTCATTATTAAACAGTGTGCCTACAGTGAAGGTTCAAAATACAGGAAATTTTGATAAGAAACCAATTAGCAAAGGGAAAGAAGTTGAAGTATTAACTTCTGAAATTCCTCAAATTTTCTTAAACACAACTTCTTCCCCTAAAGTTGTTGACACATTTTTTCTTTCACTGGTAATTAATGGAAGGATGCTAAAAAATTGTATGATTGATTCAGGAGCATCAAACACTATTATGCTAATGGAAATTATGAGGTCTATGGGACTACAAGTGGACACTCCTCATGGGAGATGTCAAGTAATGGATTCTAGAGAAGTCCCTGTGATTAGTACCATAGAAGCCATGCCTTATAAATTAGCAATATGTCTTGATGTGGTGTTGACTATGAATGTTCTTATTGTTGATATACCACCACACTATGGGATTCTGCTGTCAAGAAAGTGGAGTGCTCAAATGGGAGGTAGTATACAAAGTGATTTATCATATGCTACTTTCAACATTGCTGGAAATAATGTTAAGGTGTCAAGGGAGGGTAGAACTCCTCACATGATAGAATAGTTTGAAGAAATTAACATTAATTGTTTCATTGATGTGGATATGGAGAATTTCAGAGTGTAGAGGAATGACCAATATCATCAGAGTGAAGATATTGATCCTCTGCTCAAAGAGTTGAATGTATAAAGTGATGGATTGTGGAAAATGTATTTTGATGGAGCTTTCTCAAAAGAAGGGTCAAGAGCTGGTGTGTTATTGGTATCTCCATTAGGTACAACTTTTAAATATTCCTTTTTATTGGCCTTTCAATGTACAAATAATACTGCTGAGTATGAGGCTTTGTCTTTAGGACTAGAAATTGTCGTCAAACATGGAAATAAATGTTTAAAGGTTTATGGTGATTTTGAATTAGTGGTAGTCTAAATTAGATCCAAATATGCAGTAAAGAATGATAGATTAAAAATGTATAAATATGCTATTTGGGATCAAATTGAAATGTTTGATGCCTTTGACATAAGTTGGATAGAAAGCTCCAAGATTATAATGGTAGAGTTCTTAGCAACTGTTGCTTTGAAAACTAATGATCAGACCTTACATGGGGTGTCAATATTGGAAGTCAATACAAGACCAGTTGTTCCAGATAACATATACAACTGGCAATTTTTTCAGGATGACCAAGATATTCTGAGATTCATTCAATGTCTAGACCATTATGAGAATGAGAGCATAGATTGTAGTACTTTGCTTGAAAATAATGATGGTAAAGACTATGTTTTGGGAAGTGAGGTTGTCCAATTAGGTTCTAATCAAATTCCTAAGTGTCTGGTTGAACTTGAGGCATTGTTTAGTACTCGACATAATGATTCAACAAAAATAAGCAATGCTAAGATTGAGGACTTGGAGGAAATAAACTTAGGATCAGAAACTAGTCCTCAAGTTGTTTACATTGGAAGAGGTTTAGATTCTCATATAAGAACAAATTTGATTAAATTACTGAGAAAATATAAGCATGTTTTTGCATGGTCATATGAGGACTTAAAAACTTATAGGGAAGACCTTTTCCAACATGAGATCCAACTGAAATAAGAGGTAAAACCATTTAGGCAAAAATAGAGGCCTATTAATCCTTTACTGGCTCCTAAGATGCAACAAGAGTTGATAAAGTTAAAAGATGCTGGGATTATTTAGCCTATCAAACACTCAACATGGGTTTCAAATTTGGTGCCAGTGAGAAAAAAGAATGGTGATATCAGGCTGTGTGTGGATTTCAAAAATTGAAATATTGCTTTGTTAAAAGATAATTATTACTTACCTAATATGGAGGCAATGTTACACAAAGTGACTGGTTGTGAGTTGTTGTCAATGATGGATGGTTTCTCAGGATATAACTAGGTTTTAGATAAAGAATTAGAATAGTATAAGACTGCATTTACCACTCCTTGGGGAACCTATGTTTATATCAGAATGCCATTTGGACTGATAAATGCAGGAGCAACCTTTCAGAGGGCTATGGATGTTGCTTTTAAAGAGTTTATTGACTTATTCATGGTCATATATCAAGATGATCTAACTACATATTCTAAGAAAGCTGAAGATCATTGTGAACATATGAATAAAAATTTTAATTAAAGCTTTAGAATATGGCATTTCATTGAATCCTAAGAAATGTCATTTTGTAGTACAGGAAGGAAATTTGCTGGGACACATAGTGTCTAAGGATGGGGTAAGAATATACCCTGAAAAAAATGAAGCAATCCAAAGGGTCATTGCTCCAAAAAATATAAAGGGTGTTCAATCTTTCTTAGGAAAGATAAATTTTGTCAGAAGATTTATAGAAAACTTTGCAGAAATTGTTAAACCTATTGTAAAGTTGCTAAAAAAGGATGGAAAGTTTAATTGGGATGAAGAAGCTCAAAAGGCATTTGAAAAAATAAAGAAGGCAGTGCATGAGGCTCCTATTTTAAAATCACCTGATTATAGTAAGCCCTTTTCCTTATTTTCATTTGCATCTTATCATACAATTGTTGTTGTGTTACTAAAAAAGAATGAACAAGGGTTTGAGCATCCAAATGCATTTTATAGTAGATCTCTTCAAGTTGTAGAGTTAAATTATGATGATGGAGAAGCAGGCATATCCTTTAGTAAAAGCTGTAAAATCTCTTAGACCATATTTGGTCTGTGCTAAAATACAAGCATATGTCCCACATTCAGTAGTCAAAGATATTCTTACTCAATCAGAAGTCACTGGTAAGAGGTGTAAGTGGATAAACAGAATAAAAGAATTCAATCTTGAAATCCACATTACAAAGTCAGTAAGGGGTCAGGGTTTGGCTAAACTCATGACAGAGGATAACTTGGATTTAGTTCAAATAAATGATGTTGAGACACAAAATCAGACAGTTACAAGTATAGAAAGACAACCATTTTATACTAATATTTTTTTTTTCTTAAAGAATGCCAAGTGTCCTTATAGTATGACAGAAAATCAAAAAAGGAGTCTAAAGTTGCAAACTCAGAAATATACCTTAATTCAAGGAGACTTATTTTGGAAGGATAAAAATGGTGTGCTACTGATATGTTTGGATAAAAATCAAGCTAAAAAAATATTGAATGAAATGCATGCTGGGATATGTGGTGGGCATTTTTCTGCAAAAACTACTGCTCATAAGATTTTAAGGGCATGGTATTATTGGCCTAGTGTTTTTAAAGATACCTATGCATTTGTCTGGAAGTGTGAGCCTTGCCAAAGGTTTTCAAACAAGTTAAAGCTCGTAGGTGCCCTACTGTTAAATCTTGTGAGTGCTGAGGCACCTTTTTCCATGTGGGGTATTGACTTTATTGGAGAATTCTTAGAAAAGTATAGTGGAGGACACAGTTGGATATTTGTGGCTACTGATTATTTTACTAAATAGATAGAAGCTATTCCCACTAAAAAAGAAATAAGTAAGATAGTTGTAGAGTTTTTATTGCAAAATATTTTAACTAGATTTGGTGTCCCAGCCAAATTGGTCATGGATAATTCCATGTGTTTTAGATATTATGAGATTAAATACTTTTCCAATGAATATGGGATTATAATGTCTTATTCATCCCCATATCATCCTCGGGAAAATGGCCAGGCAAAATCCAATAACAAAAGCATTCTAAAAATTCTAAAGAAAACTTTAGAAAAGAACAAGAGAACCTGGCATACAAAGTTGAGATTAGCTATGTGGACTGACAAAATAACAGTTAAGAAGGCTACTGCTAGATCACCCTTTGAGCTAATATATGGTTTGTAGGCTAGGATGCCTATAAATAATTTATTACCTATATATAGGATCATACAATAGGAAGAATTAGAAATTTTAGATCCAATGAAAGATAGAATATTATAGTTGACTGAGCTTGATGAGATCAGAAGAGAGGGACACAAAGGAAACATAAAGTTGCAACAAAAAATGAAATATCTATTTGATAAAAGATCAAATTGTAGAAAATTTGTATCTGGTGACTTAGTGTTCCAATAGAATTTAAGATCAGAAGACAAAGGTAAGCATAAAAAGTTTGAATCTTTGTGGCTAGGGCCTTTTATTATTTCTAAAAGTTTTGGGAAAGATTCCTATATTTCAAAGAACATGGATGATGAAGAATATGATTTTTCGGTGCATGGGCAATTTTTGAAGCCTTTCTTCAATTGAAACAATGAAAGTTAATGCACAAAAGTCTGTATCATATTGTATATAGATGTGTTTTCCCTTCTGTTGTGTGTTCTTTTTAGTAGTAGTTTAGTCAGTGTTGCTAGCATTTTTTGCAAAGGTCTGAAACCAGAGATTCTAAGGTTCTTTTCCATAAACTATGTTTAGTCATCCTTAGATAGAGCCATTATTGGTTATATTCCTTGTTTTGAAATTTTACCCTAAAATTATTGAGGTCTCTGATTTTCCTATGCCCAAAAGGTAAATATTTATGGTTGAAATCATTTACATGTCTCTACAATTCATTTTTTTGTCTAGAACCTAATTCAAAGTGTTAAAAAACCCTAAGGAAAAGGTTAATTTTGTCTGGAAATATAAAAAACCCTAAATGCTCAGTCCAAGTTCTATTTTTGTGTTACCTTTTTCATGTTTTAGGTCGGAGCTTATTTGCATGTGCTTATTATCCTATCGCTAAGTCTCATTAGAAAAATAGAATATTTCTTATGGTATCGAGACTTAGCAGAAGGCTTTGGTCACATTGTCTCTTAATGAAATGGAATATGCCAAAATGGTTATGAGACTTAATGTGGACCATTCATCTCAGAAAAGATCCAACGATAGTTTATTTGTCTCTTAATAGAAGCGGGGTTGGTTATTTCATTTGGAAACTTTGAGTTTACTCAGTCGCATTGTCTCTTAATAAACCCGTGATTATAAGTTAACTTCATCAGTTAAGACAAACAATGTAGTCAGGAAGTCTCATGATTATAACTATGGTTCATAAATTATTAAGCGACGTGGAGAAATGATGGTTGCGAGGTCTCGAGATGTAGATTAATGAGAAAATTTAATCATGTGAGTTAAAGACTAATGTGTTTAGTTGTGGGGTCGCTTGATCAAATAGAGGTTAATAAATTTATCCAGTGACATAGAAAAATAACAGTCGCTGAGTCTCTAGATATAACCAAAGGTAAAAGACAAGTTAAGAAAAGTGCTTTGTTGCAAGGTCTCCATAAAATGAAAGATTAAGTTAGTATATCATAAGACATCGCAACAACCATGGATCAAAGAGTTAATCTGATGGTAGTCAGTGAGTCTCCTAAAGGAATTGCAGTTAGTAAAAACATTAAGCGACAAAGAGATTGTTCATTCACTGAATCACTAGAAATGAATCAGAGTTAGAATGGACTTTTCAGCGGTGCCATTATAAATAGTTGTTAACCAATAAGATTTTAAGGATTTTGACAGATGGAAAAATATTCATAGTATGAGTTAATGTAGCCAATCAGATGTGATTTCGATTATATTTTTAATTTTATAAGGTTTTTTTATGTGAAATCACTAGTCAGGAATTGATTGTCTGACAGTATGAATGACATGGCTAATGCCAGAAATTGATGTCGCAGTATGTGAAGCTCATAATGAAGTAATGGAATTACTAGCCAGAAGTGACAATCCACATTCAATTGGCAATTATAAGTATACTCGTCCATTGTCTTTTCATTTTACCAAGCTTTTGTTTCTCAGAGTGAAGTGTTTATAGAGTTTTTGTGTGCTTGAGAGAAATTAAGATTTCTAGTAGAAATTTATTCTAAGGGTGACTATTTGATTTGAAATTCAATAAAGTTTGCAGTTGACAGTGTTCTAGAGTTCATAATTATAGAATTTTAGCATAATTTACAGTTGTGGTGAGGGTTTGATAATATTTGTTTCAATATCAGTATCTAGGGTTGTAATCAGAATAGAACAAGAGTATGAGTTAGGCCCAGAGTATGGCATCTACCAGTGGGAGAAATAAAGATGTTGAGGATGATTCAAAAGGAAAGAGAAACTTCTCAAATGAATTCCTCACTCTACTTCCTGGTTCTAGCCATAATCGAAAGGTAAGTGCAGATGTTTTGATTGATGATATGTCATTTGTTAGAGATGCTAAAACACCAGGTTTGTTAGGATATTCACTTTTCAATTACTTTTATAACAATAATGATGGACCCATGCCTGTCTCGAATCCTTGGACCTATGGTTTGGCCAGATTATTAGTTCCTGATGTCTTTGTTGATGTAGACTTCATATTAAAACTAGCTAGTAGATATGACACTTTGATAAAAACCATTAAGAGGGATGATGGAAACCCTCAACTCACCCTGGACAGGAATACCTTTATGAAATCCTTTAATGTGTATTACCCAATGGCTATTGAGATAAATTTGAAGAGTTTGGAAAACAGATATACCAGGGAGTTTGGTATTGTTGCTAAATTGATTAGGGAGCATCATGTCCCTAAGAAAATGAAGGCCTATATAACCCCTATCGTAGGAACAACCTGATACTTCTTTAACGAGATAAATTTTTACACGAAATACATTGCATACACACTATGTAGAGTGCTTGGAAAAGATGCTGGAGCAGAAAGAATTACTTCTAACATTTTGATGATGGTGTTAAATATGCAGAATCTTCACACCACTTCAAATTATGATTATATTCAATATATTATTGATCAAATGCACCAGGGGTTTATTTACATACAAGTTAAAAGGATAATCCAAAGTTTATGCATTATTCAATACTTATGCATATGATTCTTTATTACAACTATTCAATTTTGGACTGTGAATCACTACAACCGCAGAGATTTCACCATAATCAGCTCAACCCTAGTCAATTTTGGATTATAGTGTGGAATTACACATCTAGAAAATAAGAGTTTTGTGCTTTCAAGAATTGGATAAGATATCCATTGCTTAAGTTCGTTCTTAGGATTTGATAAGCCTAGATTGCCCATTAAGGTAATTCAATTGTTGAGGCCCTATCAGTATTTGGACAAATGGTTAGGAGATCATAATTGGGATAATTTCTACTATGAACAGAATTTTACCCCCATAAGGGTTTATGGTTTCCCTTACCCTCCACATATTTTTCCATTTCATGTACTATCTAGGATAGTTTCCATGGAGTTCATTTGGAAACTCATTTTAACAGATAAAGAGCACCTTGCTCCACACAGAAAGGGAACTTTCACCCCTAGGAAGTTCAAGGTTTACAATTTTCTAGTTGGAAAAGGGGCCCTAGATCAGGTGAATGTCTAGTTGAATCACTATAGGATGAATGTAGCCCTACATAGACATATTGACATAGAGGGGTTCATCCTGAGTGTGAGGAAGTTGCTTACACCCACTATCCCTTACACAAAAATACATGAAGAATGTATGGAAGAAGATCTGATCAGAAATATCTTAGAGGATGAGGAGGTGAGTAAAATAGAAACTAAATTTAATGAGCTCATGGATTTGGAGAGACAAGTGAGGAGAAAGGGAATTAGCTTTGGAGGGTTCTATCCTAATTTTCCTTATATCAAAAGGCTAGATGTAATGATTGACAATCACACACTCTTGTGTAATCAGTTGGAGGATGCACTAGTAGTGCCAGAGAAAGGTCACAAAGATCACTCAGAATCTGAATATGATGATGACAGTGACCAAGGTTACCCTTCACCTTCTCCCAATCTAGAATATCGGGCAATTGCATATGGTCAGCTAGAGGAGGGGGAGAATATTATTGACCTAATAGAGGTCCCAGAAAAGGAGGGAACAGATGAGCTCCCACTTAAAAATTAGAAGATGGAAGTAGGGGAGCCTTCTAAGAAAAGGAGAATTGATGAAATTGGAACCCTAACAACTGGGAACAGCCCTATGACCATCAGTTGAGAAAGAAAATTAGGGTAGGGAAGAAATTATAGAAAGATGTTGAGGAAGAGGAAGAATTACCCCTCAGGTCATGTATTGATGAAAGGTTGTTGCATCAAGAGGAGTTCCTTAAAGATGAAAACTTCATAAAATTAGGCAATTCAAAGATTTCCTTATTTGGAATAAGCAGAAACAAGTTGGGAAGCAGTTGCAATTGGTAGGAGGTGATCCGGTAACTGAAGAGGCCTTACAAACATTCAAGAATATGATCTTGAATATGAAGAAATAACACCAGAGCAGGCTAGAGAACTGGTTAAAGCCAGTGGTATGTTGCTTGTGGAAGGCTGGGACTTTTCCTTGGCCATTATCATAGTTCAAATTAGAAGACAACCTGACATCAAATTGTCATCAAAGACTCAGGTTGGAAATATGATGAGAGGGTTTGGCCATAATCCCAAATCCCAAGCACTTACAATGTGGAGACTAGCTCCTAAGGATCAAAAGCAATCTATTCTTAATATTCAGGAGAAGGAGGGAAACAAAATTATTTGGACACTTGATAACATAGGAGACTTGGAGATAGCCCAAGTAATGACTCATTTTTCCCACCTAAATGAGGCAAAAACAACTTAGCTATCAGAAAAATTACAGAAGCTCACTAGTGACACTAGTGATATTATCAAAGATAGGGAATTAGCCCTAATAAAAATCAAGGAAAAGGATAAGCTTATAGATGAGCTTACCAAATAGCTAATGGAAATAATAGAGCCTACCCCTATTGAGCCCAAGGAGGTTATAGATGTTGAAGTCCAGACTGAAGATACAGGGGATACATTGGTGGAAGCAAAGCAGGGGGTCATTGAGCATAATGGTGTAATTTTGGGAGCATTGGTATCAGTTTTGCAGCATAGAATTAATATTGTTAAGGAGAAGATAGATGTATTATATGGAGAATATGGTATGTTTCAAGGTCTACAGATAGAAGTGGCAAGTTTTTTGACAATTTTGAACCCCTACTATGCAACTTGGTTTGGGAAGACATCACTTTTTGAGTTATTAGCATCAGTTTATCCACTGAGATCAGATTCACCTGAGATAGTAACTTTGGTAGGGACCGAGATAGAGAAAATTGGGTCTACCTTATCCTTTTTCAAAGGTAAATCCAATCAAATTGAGGCCAAATTAAAGATGTTTGGGTTGGGTTATAATAGGTTTGTTCCCCCAATTAGAATAGAGAATGATAAAATTAAACCATTAGGGTTATGGTTATCATATTTTGACAATATACTCCCAAATAAAGACATTTATGTATTAGATAAGGGAGAATTGGATATGGAAAGGTTCAATGCACTTTTGGATGAGGCATTTAAAGTAGATTTAGATTGCAATAAATTCATATCTAATGTTAAGAGCATAACAAATGCTAGATGGGAGAGGCAAAAGACTTAGTTGGAGAATATTTAGAATTTTGAATGGCCAAAAGAGGAGGATGTGACTACCTGGGAAATTCTAAAAAAGCCCAAAAGGAAGAAGCCAGTGATAGTAGATTTGGATATCATTGATGAAGAATAAATGAATGTCAGAACACCTTGTACACATTTCTTGGAAGACAAGCAGGTTAGTCATCACCAAAGTAAAATCAGGGACTATCCTCAACATACACAACCAAAGATGTTGAAGATCATATGAAGACAAAGGAGTAAATCAAATTTCATTCTCAATTTTTTTTTTCCACCACTTGGTTTCTCTTATCTTTTGTCTTATCTGAATTTAGGGTTAGGTATCTAAAAACCATCCGAAGCTTGTTGCATCCTTTCCAAAAAGGATTCCAAGATGGTTTAGATATATATATGGATCAATTTTGTAAAAAAGAGAGATGAAACATAATTACAAAGCCAGACTACAGAATTTTGTCTGAGTTTTTGAGCTTTTAGTCTCTATATGTATTGAAGCAGGAATTTATAAATAAAATATAGTGCAACTCTTATTCCATATTGTTTTTGTCTCTTTACTTGTTATATATTCTCTTTTATGTTTAATCTGTAAGGCATTTTTAAGCATATTAGTTACAGTGTATCTATCTAATTGCTTGCAATTTTCTTTCAAGGTAAGAACTAAGTTTTGTGAGTAGTTTCAGGGAGCATAACAACTTTTGAGGATTTGATACAGTAGTGTGGAAGTGACATGGTAATTTGTAAGGCATCTTACTTGAGTTTCATATAGGTTTTAAGGCAATCTAAAGTGTCTTTTTTTAATTTTATGTGGATTTGCATATTTGACTCTATAGCCCAAGGATAGGCACTGGTCTAGAATTTGTCAAGTAGTTTATCATCATCCAAATATTCAAAATACTTAAATCATTCACATAGAAATCATAATGCTCAAATTTTTAAGTAATTGTATCAAGGTATACAATTCATTTTATTAATCCCTTAGAGATAGGATTGGAATAGGTTACCCTTCCTAAGTTCTGAGAACTAGAAAAGAAGAAGGATAAACATCCTTAAAGCACTACTGTTTGTTGTTATCATTTAAATAATTTTCATGGTCATTCTCTGTATCAAGTTGTTTCCAATTTTATGCAGAGTAATTTATAAGATAATACAATAAACAAGCACCAAATCAGTATCCACATTTACTAATACTGTGAGACAGCAATTTTATATAGGTAATACCTGCCTGGGTGTTGTGGAGCCTAAAAAGAAGGAGGTGATAATAAGTTTCCCCATATATTATCATAAATCCTCATCAATTAGAGTTTTTTCTCTTGCTTGGATCATTAGTTTCAAATATTGGGAGTCATAGGGTTAATCAAGTATTCAGGTACCTTTTAAAGCTTCAGCAAGAAAAACCCTAACACACCATATGCTTCATGGTGGAAACTTACTATACTTGCATGGAGGAAGTTGAGCCTAGAACAAAATAGATTCACCCTCTTGGATATGAAGTTGAAGAACATATTTTGGAAGGTTATGCACAAGTTCTCCTATCTGTGCCCAAGGAGCCTAATGAACCTAGATGGGGTACTTACACAGAAAAGACAAATCAAGTAGTTTTTGTCTTGTACAGTGCTGACAACAAAAGGAAGGCAACAAGGATTACTTCAAATATCCTAAAAGTTAAAGGGGTTACACAAGAAGACCTAGACAAATCTAGGGAAGCTAAGATTGCTAAAGAACTTGAGAAAACTCCTACAGAAGTGAAAATGGAAAAGTCTGATGATATGCCTAAGAAGAAGAAGAAGAAAGATGATGAAGGTACATCTACGCCATCAACCACCATTGATCTAGAATCCTCTCCACCTTCTGTACCCAGTAAGATAACCAGAAGTAAGAAGCAAGTTCCTACAAGTCATCCATCCTCAAGGACCACAAGGAGTAAGGTAAAGAACACTCAAGCCCCTCCTGAGGTAGGATTTAGACCTAGTCTAACATTCCTAAAGAATAGAATTGTTAATGAAGGAAGACTAGAATCTATCAAGAATGTCTATGACAAATACCAAGAGATAGACAAATCAGAAATTCATTCTATGATCATATCTCACATGATTAAGTTCAAGAGGACAATATTGGAACTTAAAACAGTCATACCAGATAAGGTATAAAACATACTTGATGTATTGAAAAGAAAAGCAATTGAAGAGGATATGAGGATAAGAGAAGAAACATTAGACAGTCTTATCCCTATCGGCTCACATGATGAGAAAGCCATCCTGTTGGATTTAGTAAACCTCATCTCAGAACCAAAACAAGAATTCTCCATATCATGAACAAAGAGTATAAATTGGTTGGGATAGAGACTGAAAAAGAATTTTCCTAAGTGTTTATGGATAGACACATGTATCTAGCAATGACACGTATAGTTAAAGTAACTCCAGTCCCTCCAAAATAGGATAAAGCACTAGAGACTTCTAATTCACTTATGACAGGTCCACAGGACTCAGCGCCTAAAGCTCCATCACCCTCAGTAACAGTAAAAGATTCAAATGAAACAATTACAATAGATTATGTTGAGATATCAATGTCAACTTCAGATAATGACTTGGACAAGTTTAAAGAAGCCTTTGTGAATATTGAAGAAATAGAGAAGGGATGCACTGATGACACTTCTTTGCCGCAAGAGCAAGTTCCTGTAGAAGGAACCATAGGTCAAGATGAAGGGAATAAGGATGAACTACCCTCTATGGAGATCCCAGTGAAGACTGAATGCATGGATGTTAATCAAAATACTATATTCACTCCTAGCAAACCAGTAACTTCATTGTTGTCAAGTTTAACCCCTGATTCAGCACGCTTAGACGCATGGGGAGAAGAAGATTTGATTAAGATCAGTGTGCTAGCCATGGAGAAAGCCAAAGAAAAATAGGTTATGACAAAACCTCTCTTTCTAGAAATAGTAAACATTCTAAATGATCTAGTGCCTATAGATAAGAAAATAGCTAAGATTCAGTCAGTTGATGATGTTGACAGTATCTTGACAAGCTTCAAATTACATTTCACAAGTTTAGTAGACTTTGCTACTAAAATTGTAGAAGATGAGTACAAGAAGGAAATATTAGATAAATTGACAAAGAATTTGTCTTTAGATCTGAACTCATTGAATATTGGTCAACCAATCTTGAAAGAACTAGTAGCTAAAGGCAGAAATGTAGTAGCAAACTGCATGGACAGAGTGAAATTCACCTCAGAGCACATCAAAAAGATTGAGGAAGCTAACATCTTGGTTGAAAGTGTTAGAAAATAAATTGAAACATCCTTGCAAGATATTAATGTAAGAAAAAATATCTATCAAGGGTAGTTAGATAAGATTTAAAAGGCTAAGTTGGAGATCAGCAAGATAAGAACTAGTCAGACTCAACTGAGAAATGCACTTGCGCCCTCACTAGCTATTCTAAATGAAAACATCAAACAGATTGATGCAACCATTGTCACCTATGATCAAGGTCCCTGCATGGATTTGATAAAAATGGAGAAGCTCACATATGCTCTATGTTCCCATCTTCAGACTATAGATGCAATGAAGGCATTCTGGCAGCAAGAGATCAAAAATATACAGATTCCTTATCCAGATGTATATTCAGTGTAAGTACTCATGGACCCATAATTTTGAAACTTTTTCATTAATTTCAAAGGGGGAGTAATGTATGTATGGGGATTAGTGTATATATATGCAAAGAAATATGATATAGTATATGTTAAAGAAAGGTGATATACAGTTTTTTGGTGTTAGTCAATTTTGAGTAACTTGGCCACATTCCTTTGTTGCCATTAATGACAAAGGGGGAGATTGTTGGCAAGTTGACTCCTAGGGAGAATATGACTTATTTTTTATTTTCATTATGGCAACAAAGTCATATGAAGTTTTGACAACAAACTTTGAAGTGGAAATTGACTAAGTATAGAAGACAGGATAGAATAGAGATATACAGATGATCAGAGCACCAACGCACATGCGTATGACTGATGCAGACTAAGTGCCTTCAAACTTAATCTCTATGATATTTTTTTTTGATTACCCTAGAAATGCATGATCAAATAAGATAGTACAGATAAGTTATAGCAAGTTAAAGTGCCTCTAGCAGTTCAGGAAATAGAGTACAAAGTCGACCTCAGTTTTGGATCAGCGTATAACATTTTGTTTTGTAATGGCTATGCGCCTATTATATTATGTTTTTAATCATGTCTCAATCACTATAGTAATCACGCTTAAGCCAATTAGTTTGGAAGTTTTGTGTACATTGTTTTTGGGTCGACTAAGGTCTTGTTTCTAGTCGTGTCTATTTAGGCATGAACATATATATATATAACATACAATTTTGTATTAGTGAGTGTCAAAGAAATATCTAGAAAAAAGATATAAAAGAATAGTATAAGATGTTAGAATGAGATAAATCTCTTTAAGAGTATAAGAGCATCAACGCATAACTGGAACTGATCAAACAAGTGTGTCACATACAATAGTTCATTTTTGGATATAGTGTATATCTATTATCAAGAAGGTTGTAGCCTTCATCCTATTGGCAGTGAGCCTTTTGGATAGTGAGTCCTCACCCCTAACATGGTTAATTATAGAAATCTCCTAACAGGGTCAGACCCTTAACCAGGTCATTGTAATTGCATTGTAAAGACTGCTCCTAACAGGGCAAAGGAACTTTAAAAGGTTCATTATATTAGTGCAATATTTGTGGGTAATAATTCCCACTAGGGTTTGCCTCTAATAAAGGTTTCCCCATAATCATATCATGTGTTATGTGTTCTTGTGTTAAGCTTCAATTGATATATATTTGATTTATGTTTAAATTTTCTGAAATACAATAAATAGACAAACATTGATTCACCCCCCCGCCCTCTCAGTGTTTTCTAACAAGATATTTTCTGAGAAGGGTTCACGAAAAAATAATGTGGCTTGATTGACCCTACAAGATCACTAGAGAATCCATTCAGATAGTGAAAGGTTTTTGTGCTACTAGTGAGATACCACAACTAAGATCTATCCCATAAGGCATAGTCACTAAACTGACCAAATCAAAATGGGACAAGCGTATGATGAAAATCAATGATATCCTAGATGAGACAGATAGATTTTAATCCATGGTGATTGGATACAAAGTGTTTTACGCAACAAGAATCAACAATGTTCCTACTTCCGTGATTCATAGTGCATATAGGATGGTGAAAGCAGACACAAATTATGACTTGTGTGTTGTGATGAGAGATCAGTTCTTTCTAAGAATGGAGAAGATCAAGAAAGAGAAATGACAAGTATTTAAGTACATTTAATTTCTTGTAGATCTATTTTTCTACTTCCAAAATTTATTTCCTGTTGTTGGTCTGATTAATTGAGTAGATGGTACACTGATTGTGGTACAAATGAAAAACTATGTTAAGATACTTGGTAGTCAATTTTTTGAGAAGGTATGGAGATATTTCAAGGATTTCCAAAAGCAAGTGCATGAAAGGAAAATAATAGCAGCTCGTCTTATTGATAAATATAAGGATGACATATGTTTCATTGTAGATACTAATACATGTCAAATGGAGGTAGTGGTACCTAGGAGATCATGGGCTATACCTATGGTTTACAAGCTGGAAGGTGATATAGCTATTTATTATACTACTGAGCTATTAAATAACCCCATTGATCCTACTATAGAGAGGTTTGGGACATATAGGGAGAGATATCTTCAATTTTTAGACACATTTTGTGCAATGTTCATTAAGAAGAAAATTAGAAAAGAGGTTGAGAAATTATTTTGACAGAAAGGCTTCACATAGGAAGCTATTTATAATGACAGAGCCAAATATGAAGCTGAGAAAGTTGGTACTTCAGCTACACCTACTAAAAATGAAGATTTCGAAGTAGTTACTTCTACAACTAGCAGAACTTCAATTGGTAGGCAGACAAGGAGTGCTACAAAATTCAAGAAGGAAAAACCATCTCCTGCAGCTAAGGTTTTAGTGGGAAGACTAGTAAAACCAACACACAATAATACCACAAAAGAAAAGGAGGCTACTGCAACAAAGGTTATTGGAAAGAGGAAGAAAAAGAAGGAAAAAAGGTACAAATAAGTACAAGAGGAAGCTGAAGGAAAAAAGTCAAAAGAAGAACAAAAAGACTTAAAGGCTCAAGGTGCAAAATCTAAAGTGGTTGGTGCCCCTACCAATAAATATGTTAAACCATACTTTAGAAAGTTTACTTCTATTGATATTATCATTGATAAAGTCAATAAGTTGTGTATACTTGTTGTTTTCAACAAGTATTATGACAAGTTTAGTGAGAAAGTTCAAAGGAAAATTGAAGATATTGTTTTAGGAAGTATGAATAGGTTAAATGAGGTCCTTATTCAATTGCAAGGAAAAACTCCTACTTCTTTATATGGTAAAATTAAATCTAGATGAAAGGAAACATTAAAGAAAGACAGAGAAATAATTCAATATTTCTTATGCACTTAAAGCTTGAGATAAAAGAAGAGGAGATAAAGGAAACCTTGGATAAGGCTAGACCTACATTCAAGACTAAGACAAGAATTACAAGAATGATAATTGGTGATTCTCAATCAGTGCAAGATGAAACAGAGAGAATTTTTAAGAAGCACTTAGGTCTTGTTCAGAAGAATAAGGATGAAGAATGTAAAGAAGTGGAAGAGGAAAAGGAGAGAGGAGAAGAGAGTGAGCTAGATAAAATTAAGAATATAGATGAAGGGTGGACCATAAATGGTGTGAAGGTCACACTTGATAACATTTATTTGGATACCATGGACACCACATGTGATGTTCCTATCATATATATTCCTAAAGCACCCAAGGACATATAATAGAAAAATAAGAAAAGGAGACAAAGAATAGAGGAAACATTCAAGATATGACCAAAGATGAATTACTTGAAACACCTATAGATGATCAACAACAACATGTACTAGTGATGAAGCAAACAGGTGGAACTGAAAAAGTTGAATATGAACATAAGGAGAAGACCACAGACAAGGAGATTGTAATGTCCCCACCAGGGAACCCATAAGGAATCAGGTCTTATGACCAAAATTGCAACTAAATTTTTTTTTTCTAACATTACAACATTACTACTCCACATTTACATTCCTTAAGGTTCCCTTAATGAATTTCATTTACTAACATATTTACATTACTTATCCAAATTGAATTTCATTTCCTTTCTTTACTTTCACATTTAGAACTTAAGAGATAGGGTAAGAAAATAAAATTTCATTTACAATTATATTCCTTACTTTATATACTAATTCCATTTCTCCTTCCTACACATTGAATAACTATTCATTACAAATCACATTTCAACTTTAGCATAATAAACATTTTTCTTTCATTGCAATAAAGGAGAGACATTCAAT
>MU227700.1:181027-218391 GCA_018584345.1 Thuja plicata
CAATTAATTAAATAAATATGACCTCATAATTGCTTTTTCTCAATTATCTGAATATTAAATTGAATTATTGAAAATGAGGATATTTATTTAATAATTAAATATCATTTAATTCCTTTTTTATGTGTCTCAGCTAAAGAGGGTGAAATTAATTTAATTAAAGTGCTAGGACTTTATTAATTAAATTAATTCGATCATAGGGTTTGTTTAGCCAATAGATATTTAGGAATTAAATATGATGTATGATTAATATAGATTTAGAATTTTCTGTATTTGACACTCAGGCCGAGTAAATTCAGTTAAAACTCAGAATTGCCTAGTACAATAGGACTTTGATGATTTAGAAGAGCGACAAATGCAACAAAATTGGTTAGGGTTGCAAGATGCCAATTTTGGGGTATTACAATATATGCCTAATTTTAAGATAAATGTGTGATTGCACAACTTAACTTGATCTCAAACTCCAAATATGGTCATTTATACCTTACACATTGTCTTCTTTTCTGTTGACTGAACACTTCATCAATTCTCTAATTTGATCCTCCAACACCATTGGTAAGACAGATCTCATGCCTCCAATAGATTGTGTTTCCAACAATGAAAATACCACAATACAAACTCATGATCAAAGCTCAGATCATCCTCATCAAATTCCAACAATCTTCCCCTTTGGCATTGATGGAAACACTTTGTAAAATTTACTAAGTGTCTAGCTAATGCATAAATGAAACATACATTATAGTTCAAAGCAATAAACTAGTACTCAATAGCTTAAAAACTCCCCCTATGAATTACAAAAATGTATACTACTCCCCTTAACCATTACATTGCATTGTGCATGAACTTAGCCAAATTTTTAGTCTTATTTACACTACTCCCCCTTTAACAACAATGACAAAGGTAATTACAAAAAGTGTCAAAATTTTATTTATGCAAGAGTACCAACACCTAGTTACATTCTACTAAAGAAATCATTATAGTTACTCTTCAAAATATGTAGATCATTGTCCCAAGTCTTTAGTAGGTTATCCATAATAGCAATTTGTCCACTGAGCAAAAATGCTAACTCTTCTAAACCATCAATTGTACACACATTTATCATTTCTAAATATTTCTCAACCTCATTCACACCTTTTTGAAAAATGTCTAACTTTGGAATTAGAAAACTCTGCAACTCCATCAAGATAGATATGCTCTTTTCTTGGTCATTCCGACATGTTTTCAAATTGTGATTTATATTGCTAATATTAGTACCAAAGGTAGTAGCATGATCATGTATAGGATAAAAAATTTCAACAAGCAATCTCAACTCCTGCTAAGTTTCACACTTAACCTTCTCTAAATCTTTCAAGAACTAGGAAAAGTCAGAGATAGCTTTACAAATCTTACCACCTTCATTTAATGCATCCTTTACCCAGTTGACATCCAAAGTAAGTATTTTGTTGCCTAAAAATATTGACTATCCTAAATTTTCTAACCTCTTCTTCTCACAATCCTTCTTTTATTTCAAGATTGAAGCATCCTGTAAACTCTTCTTTTCCACACTCGTAGAAATGACCAAATGGGATAACTTCTCTATCAGTGTAGCAGTCTTGTCATACTTCACATCTCTCACTAAATCTGAAAGTATATCTCTTTCTATGAGAATCACCTTTGCATATTGCTTCGTCTTTTCCTTTTTGGCCTTAGACTTGATCTCCATAGAAAAGTCTATCATCTCCTTGGGGCTCATAGGGCTCAAGTCTATATGTCCCCTAATCGGTATATCATCATCATCATCATCAATATTTATCTTGAACTGGGAGGAAGGTGTTACCTTTTCTTGATCTTGTTTTCCTTGCATAACATTATATGTAGAAACTTTATCTTGTGCCTCATTGGTAATAACCTAACCGGTACCAATGTATACTATTTCTTCTTCCATTTGTTCATTGTGTGCAACTTGTTTAGATCATGTGATTCTGGTTGATCTTATGTATCCATGTGCTCATCCTGTATCTCCATGATAGGGATATCACCTATATTTTCCATCTCATCTCTGATTTCTCAAGTGTAACCTTCACACCATCAATGGTAAATCCCTCATCAGTCTGAGTCACCACTGGATCACTCTCTTTCTATTTTTCTGGTTCTTCTTGAACATCCATATGAACTTATTCACTTTTATCCTTCACCAGACCAAAGTTATTTTTTAGAATCTCCTTTGTTTCATCCTATACTGATTTGTTCTCCCCAACTAACATCTCTGTGACTCGTGCTCTAGTCTTGAATAAAGGTCTTACCTTTTGAATCAAATCCTTTATTTATTCCTCAAATGAATCAACTAATAGTCTCAGCAGAACATACTTTACTAACTCCTTATCTTGTACAAGTGTTGGCTTCCATCTTGCATTAATTTTATCATATAAAGTATTTATAATTTGTCCTTGTAGTTTAATTTAACATTGACTTAGCTTATTCATGTTGGCAATTACATCATCATCAAATTCTCTTTGATCTTCCTCATCAATTAAGTGATAATATTTATTAACTCAAATAAGTATTCCATATTTACGGACATTTTGAATAATTGCAATGATAGAAGCTACCTTGCCAGATTCAAACTTAACAGTTTTAGCAATGGGGGAGCCTACCACCTTAGATTTCTTTCCTTTTGCCTTGAGTTCCTTTTTCTCTTTCTCCAATTTAGTTCCTTCACTTTCTTCATCAAAATATTTTTTAAATCTCTTTTCCTTTTCTTTCTTCCTTTTACATGTCACATTTTTTGTTCTTGGAGAACTATAAGTGACTTCTCTTGATATGTCCTAAACCTTGGAGTATTGGGATCTACTAGGTGAGCCAACAGATTCTCTATATACATAGCCAGAATGTCTGTATCAATTTCATATCCCATAGGCATCACCAATGATGTCCTTGGCTCAACTGTTTCCATCATCAAAGTGTCTATATCTACCATGAAGAAAATAGTGTCCTTATATTTTTCAACAATTTCATAAGGTATCCTTTATTTTTAATGCATCTTCTTTTAAAATTCCTTAAAGTAACCCTATATTTTTCCAATGAAACCATTTCCTAAAATTTTGATACAGTTATTGATTTGAATAAAAACTGGAGTATCCTTCAACCATGTAATACTACCGATACCGGGGAACATATTTTGGAAATAGAAAAACAAACACATGATCATCAGACCATACTTGAACTTTTGACTCTTTTCCTTTTTTATCTTCTCTAAATTCACCAGTAGTGGCTCTCTCATTGCTTCATCCAAATCATAGTATTCATTTTCCTTGATCATCTTATGGGCTATATGAATAGACCACTAGGTATACTATTCATCTAGCTAGAGTTATACACCTTGTTGATAATCCTAAAAGATCATATTTGTCATTAGTATACAAGGAAATTTTTTTTGGACTGTCAGTAACATGATCACCAAGTGACAGCATTCAATCAAGCACAATGAACATCAAAAATAGACAAGTGCAATGGTCACCAAAAATGTTAGTGAAGTGAAACCGAAATCAGTGAACACCGATATGCACTATCACCGACAGACAGTTTACAATGTAAACTAAGAACATAGTTTACAGAGTAAACTGACAGATAGTTCATAGACTTCACCAAGCAAAGACTATAGAGAAACCCGAGCACCAGTCTACTGAGAGACAATTTTATTTCTGAGAAATGTGTATCTGAGTTACACGTCAGATAAAACACTTTAGTTTTATAATTAGCTTTATGCTTAGCTGTAAAACCATTTCTTGAGGGAAAATTAAAGCATATGTAATTTTTTTAATCAGTTTAAGTTATTGTAAACATGCAAACTAGGAGATCAAGATCAAGTTGTAAACCTTTGATCATAGAGTTTTTATTGTAATGCATGAAACCTAAATAGTTCAATACATTGTATAAATAGATGTAGTAATCAATCAGAACATGATGATTGTAACCGTAGAAGACATCTATGGATCAGACAAAGAGTTTCATGCAGAAGGAAACAAAAGACATAATTCAGTTATGAAGGACAAGATTCAAGGCTACTGAGTAGAACAAAGGTATTAATCAATCACTATAGGTGATGCATATAGATTGTGAACTTAAAGGATCTGTATCTAGAAATTGAAGATTGCATACTATCAAGTCAACAAGTATTTTTGACTACTCTCTAACAATTGTAGCAAATAGAAGAAATCCTTTAAGAAGGTGGAGTTAACAATCTTAATGTAAATCTCTTAATCGAGTGCACACTTAATAGTGTTGCTAAATATCTTAACCAAGTAGACCTAACTAATCTAAAATGTTACTCCTAACAGGGTAAGATCATCATAAGTGATCACACTTGTAGCCTTAACCAGCACCTTCCATTCTATAGATAGTGAAGCTTTGTGGGTTTCATGCCCACCGCAGTTTTTACCTTCTAACAAGGGTTTTTTGCGTTACCAAGTCTTGTGTCATGTGTACTTACATTTCATGAATATTTCTATAAATGTTTACATGCAATTAAGTTTATTATTTGATATTACATGCATAAGGTAGAAAAGCAAAATGGTCGATAATGCAAGAACAGAGTACTAAGGGTTAATTGATAAAAAAATTTAAGGGTATTGATTCACCCCTCCACTCTCAGTACTGTGTGTGTGAATTAGTGCACCTATTATCTACAACACGACACTTCAATAGATCATTATATTAGTGAAAAGTTATAAAAAGCAAGGGTTTGAAGCTAAACACTAAAACCGATCTATTACTTCCTATCTAGGAGGAGTTTGAAGAATGCCATAATCATGACCTCAGATTATGCACAAATTAGTGACATATACAACCTAAGAATGGGAGATTTGAATGAAAAGTAATCTAAATGCTCACTAAACATGCATATTAGCTCTAAAAATGAAGATAATAACAATGCATAATATCAAATCTAAGATGCAATATGGATTTATAAGTAATCTAAAAAGCATAACAATGCTTTTAAACTCTAAACATTAAGGCCATTTGAGCTCAAAAACTCATTCTATTTATAGAAGAAATGAGGAGAGAGAGGGGGGACAAGGGTCATTAATGGAGGCGTAAAAACCATTAATGAGGTGTAAGAAGCATTAATGCCAAAGGCATTAATGAGGTATGGTGGAAGACATATGCATTAAATGCAAGCATTTAAGAGGCATGGTGGGGGTTTAAGAAGCATGGGTGAGGGTTTAGAGTCAAGCTTGAGAAAGTTGACTTCTTCAAGTGGGTTGGATTCCTAATCACAAGATTAGGAATGTGACATCATTAGGAAGTGGATTAGGATAGGTTTAAGATTAGAATTAGTCTTAGCATGGGGGAATAGGTTGGGATGGGTTTGAACCTAGGGTTAAGGTGGTTGAGATAGGTTAGGCTAGGGTTAATGGGAATAGTAATGAAATGAATTATAATTAATATATTCATTCAAAAATAGGGAAATTAATTATTTAAGTTTTTTATTGCTTTAGATAATTAATTAGGACTATATCCAATTAATTAGATTAATTTAGGCTAGAAGATAGGCTTTTGCAAGTGATTAGATATAATAGGGATTCCATTTAATTCCTTTTAAAATAATTACCTTATCCATGTATTGATTTGTATTGAATTGATTGGTTTTGATTGGCTAAGGTGATTAATAAAATTTAGTGATTAGATCACTTAGGAGATTAAATCTGATTTGAATGAAATATGCCAGTCAATTAAAGAGTTGTCTGGACATAATTGGGGGTATGATCACACTTAGAGAAAATAGGGTCTATAGTCAAAGAAAACCAAATCCAGGTGGTTACATTTGCCCCTCTTTGAATTGACATGCGAGCAGCGCATTAAATCAAAGAAAGTTTTTGATGTTTGACTTCAGAAAGATTGAGAATTTTTCTCACGATCAAATGAAATGCCTAATGAGATCAAACTCACACTTGATTGAACTAAACTGATAGAATTGACTTTGAACTTGATCTAACAAAGGTCAATACGCAAAGATCTTAAAGATACCAATTTTGAACTTGGTTCTCATCCAAAGATTGATAATATTGATTCTAAACTTGGTTGTCATCCAAAAGTCAGTATGAAGCTGCCATGAGCTTAATAAGAATCTAAGAAAAAGTAGACATAGGATATCTAGCTTGTGAGAACCGAAGCCTTTAATCCAACAGTTCTGACTTAGTCAAGGAACCATTATGCCTTTATTTTTTTGATAATGAAGTCATTTTGATGCTGTTTCGAGAAAGAATTTGATTGAATATAGTGTGATTATGCCCCCTCAGGAATGAAATTGAAGAAAAAAGAATAAAATCCCTCTATTGAAAGAACGTATCACTTGTACGGGTTGGTTAGGTCAAGAAAGAGTGGATTAGAAGAAGTGAAGAAATGAAGGTGTGTTTAAGAGTAAAAACATGGGTACCAAGTTAATTACATGAAAATGTGAGTGGTGAGACTGATAAAATGATGTCGGACCAAGATTTTTGATGAAATGTGCAATTTTAATGTTATAGAACCTAGAAAACTAAATTTCAGAATAGACTAATCGATTCTGCATTTTCAGGTGCAGTCGCAAAAGGTATATTGTACTGTGTAAAATAGTGTAACTAGCTTTGATTTGGTTCCTAATTGATCTAAAGAGAACAGAAATGGAGTTTCAGTTGCTTGGGAGGAGTTTCGAAACTCCTAAATTGCTCAAAAGGTCCAATATATATCTTAAAAATTACCTTTTTACTATTCATTTTCACTTTCATCCTTGGCAATTCAGAGAGCTCTGTAGAGAAGATGGTGGTCCCCATGCACAGGTATCATTTTGAGCTCGATCATCGATATCAACATCCAGCTGACTACCCACCTCTGGTAAGTACCCAAAAATCTACCTTTTAAAACTTCTAATTTGCAATTTTATGTTTTTTTATGAAAGATATGGTCATTTTAGTCCTGTGTTGCATTTGGTGTTTTGCATCACACCTGGTCAATCCCATGTCATTTCCGATCTTTGACCCAATTCTCAGGTCGCATCTGGTAAATTTAGGATCTCAACCTACTAGGTCATTTTTGGTCAAATTTGGTTGAATTTTGCCATTTTTCACACCTTGTTAGAATAAGGTCGCACACAGCATCCCGTGTAGCGGCTTGTGAAAAAGGGGTTGCATCCCAGATGCCCCACCACATCCCATAAATTAGGGATCACATCCAATAAAGAGGATCACACCCTATAAAAATAGGGTCATTTCTAGTTTTTAACATAGTTACCTTCTCATTTTGACTGGTTTTCTTTTGCTGACCATGAAAACACTTAGCTGATAGGTTGTCCTTGTAACTTTCTTAGATAGATCACTGATTCTAAATGTTTCTGTAAAAACTATCTCTTTGTTTTATTTTTGAAAAATTCCCCTTTGAGGTGGTTTCATTCCAGAATCCATATCCTCACTGAGTGTTGGCTTTGTTACGTCAGTTGACTGCGGATGAGCAAGAGTTAGTGGCTCAGGTTGGTCTAGCTGCATTGGGAGATTTACCTGACATTAGTGTAGATTGGGGGTTTTTTACTGCTCTTGCCAAGAGATGGCATCCAGAGCACAACACCTTCCATCTCCCTACTGGAGAGATGACCGTTACACCAAAAGACGTGTGGCAGATCCTAAGAGTACCAGTGACGGGCCAAGAGGTTCAGTTTGATTCTACATCAGTGACATCCATTGTGATTACCCAGCGATTCTTTCAAGATTATAGCATTGCGTGGTGATATCTGACTTGGGATTACATGTGTGATCACTATGAGAGTCTACCCATATAATTGGCTAGATTGATCAGAGACATCCTTATGCCCGAGCGAGGACAACACAGATTCATGGTTAGCTGGGTTGACATGTTGGAGAAGATGGTCATGGCCAGACAAAGATTTGCATGGGGTAGCTGCATATTGGCACACATGTATAGAGAGCTCCATGATATAGTGTACCATCATACTTGGAGCATGATAGTGAGTATATTAGTTCTTTAGATCTGGGCCTGGGAGCACATCCATATTACATGACTGATAGTTGACAGACAGCAGGCACCAAAGCAGCCCTATGTATTCATGTACGCCAATTGGATCTAGTAGCCCCATCTAGGCAAACTGGAGTATTGGCATCATGTTTTAGATGATGTTACTACAATGATATGGTGGTCATACCTTGATTGCAAGGAGTGGGTATCAGACAAGCGGCAGATGTCGTATTTCTTCCAGAGCAGGTACCTCATTGGCAGGACCAGATATGTTATTGAGAGGTTTTTAGTGACACTAGTGATGTGACAGTATGGATGATTATAGGGCCATTATTAAGACTTGATAGTATATGCATGGATTCATGATGACATGCCACGATGGGGATGACAGTTGGGATATGAGAGTGGGTAAAGAGATATCACAGAGATGGTGGTCGTGTCATGGGATCTTTGGCCGGATGTAGCTGATGCAAGCTATTTTGTAGGATCTCTTGTAGAGATGGGATAGTTCCCAAAGCCTTAGTTCATGGATCTAGTAGAGGTGGTCCCTCAGATAGAGGACCCATTAGATTATGATCTTGTGGAGGGTCATCCAGTTAGAGGTCAAGGAGGAACCCAGAGAGATAGGGGCGCCAGTGGTAGAGACATCAGTAGACATGGAGGGAGGGATGGAGGTAGAGTGGAGGACATCGTCCTCCAGATGATGGTGATGATGGTGGAGATGACAGGGGTGGAGGAGCCATAGGTGGGATTGGAGTGGTAGCGAGTGGTAGTGGAGAGGGACGGTGCACCTGGTTTAGATTTGTTTCTCCTAGGATGGATCTAGGGCATTTACATACAGGGGAGCAGTAGAGATAGCAGAGGCAGCAGCAGCAGTAGCCATAGGATAGATCATAGGATAGGCCCTTAGAGTAGGATTCTGGCAGGGATGGAGATCCCTTATGTTAGTGTGAGAAGAAGCGAGAGCATCTCAGGGCGAGGATTATGGCATTAGAGGCTAGGATCATGATGACAGTGTGTGTGTGATTTTTTTACCATTTAAGAGAGACATGACACTTCAATAGATCATTGCATTAGTGAAAATAAGGGGTTAGCAAACATAACAATCACCAAAATTGATCTATTGCTTCCTATCTAGAAGTAGTATGAAAAATAACATAATAGCCCTCAGATTATGCATATTCCAGTGAAAAATACAACCTAAAAATGGAAGATTCAAATGAAAATTAATCTAAATGATTCAAAAACATGCATTCTAACTCTAGAAATGGAGATAATAACAAAATAACTAAGAAATAAGCTAGAAAGAACTATGAAAATCCCTAAAACATGAGAAACATAAGATTGCTTCTTCAATTCTCCAAATATGGTAAGCATAAGGATGCTTTCAACACTTAAAAATTAAGAGCATTATAAGAATGCATTTGAGAATTCAAGGCCATTTGAGCTCAAAATCCTTCCTATTTATAGAAGAAATGGAGGAAGGGGAGAAGACTCTAGAAGGGCTTCCATTAATGAGGGTGTAAGAGAATGTGTAAGAGCCATTAATGCTTCATTTATGAAAGTATTAATGAGGTATGGGTGAGGGTTTAAGAAGCATGGGTGAGGTTTAAGGTCAAGCTTGATAAATTTGACTTTAGGGGAAGGGTTGAATTCCTAATCAAAGATTTAGGAATGTGACAAGCTTAAGGGTAGCTTAGGATTAGGATTAAGGCTTAAGGCAGGTGATTAAGGAGATAGAGATGGGAGGAGAGAGAATGAGTGGAGGGGGGATTAGTTAAATAGGGTTGATTAGCTAATTAAGAAGAATTAGCATGTGAGAAGGGGTTGGGATGAGTTTGAACTCATGGTTGGATAGTTGAGATTTGTTAGGTTTGAGGGAATATTAATGAAATGAATTGTTGTAATAACATATTCACTCAATAATAGGGATTCAATTAATCATTTAAGCTCTTGATTTCTTTGTAATAATTAATTAGGACTATAGCCAAATTGAATCAATTAAGCTAGGGGATTGATTTTGCAAGTGATGAAGTATGATTAGGATTTCATTAATTCCATTTAAATTAATTACCTTAGCCAGGTTATTGATTTGAATTGATTTGATAGGATTGGCTAAAGTGATTAATGTAAATTAGTGATTAGATCACTTAGGAGATTAAATCTGATTTGAATGAATTATGCCAGCCAATTGAAGAGTTGTCTGTGCATAATTGGGGGTATGATCACACTTAGGGAAAATAGGGTCTATGGTCAGAGAAGACCAAGTATAGGTGGTTATAGATAGTACAAAAATCAATAATCAGGTGATTGCTATGAGTAGCATTTGCTAATAGACAGTAAATGCTTTATTGGAAGATAGAGATGTGCAGCTTGAGCGGCTTAGAGCAGAGTGAGATACGCAGCTAGAGAGACTTAGAGTCGAGAGAGATACACAGGTGCGTACTGCTATTCACCAGGGCTAGAGAGCTACCTATTATTATGCTCTTTTTCATGCAGTGGTTCCAAAGGGGCAGAGAGCTGTGTCCTTTTCACAGTTGGCCCAGCAGTCAGAGGGGGCCATGCCACCACTAGGATTTCCATTTGTACCACCTCCTCCTCCTCTAGATCAGGAAGAGGGGGGGAGTCAAACATGAGATACCTTATTGTACCATTTTTGTGATATCATATTGTATATCTGGATCCCTGTGGGGCCATTCTTGTGTATCATTGACACTTTATACATGTATATCTGATTCATTTTGACACTTTGATACTCTTTGTGTAGACTTGTGCCATTTTTGTTGATCTGTACCATGATTTGATACATATATCTGATGTAGCTATTCCACATTCTGACATGTTTTATGAGTTTTCTTTACTTTGATAGATTTTGTTGCACATGTGATTTTATCTTGGTCTCATGATGAGTTAGATTTTTTAGAGGATGACATCATTTATGCATGTGGATTCATTACTGATATAAATGTGTTTCAAAGGATACTATGTGAATATGCAAATGTATGTTTTTGAGTTTTTCTTATGCAAGTAACATGTATGGATGCACTTAGGATATAGAAATAAAATGCAATGCATAAATGCTTTGTTTTTGTATTTTTCTTATGTCTCATTTTATGCATGCAAAATGTATGCTCTAGATGTGCAACGATATGAATATCAATAATATTTGAATTGATGTGATTAACTTGGATTTAGAAGAAAATTGAAATCATTTTGAGCTCAAATTCCTTACGCTTTTGTTTCTTTCAAAAATGCATCATGCAATCCCTAAATGCAGCTATATGCAGACTCTTAAGACTTGTCACTGATTTGCAGATAGTGTATCTTTTTTATCATCATTGGGTGCTTTTTGGAACAGAGACCACATGATAGTACAACCATCACTAATACCCACTGATATTATGAAAGTATGAATACTAATTTTATTGGATGAAATGTTGGAAAATAGACTAAGGCATCAAGGCATAGAAGCCAGGATGACAAGCTAGTCACCTTCCTTTTACTATCTCAGAATCTATGTAAGGAAAGATAATGGACCCATAATGACCTTGAAAATTCATATCCTTGGGTACATTATGCTTCGTATACCTTAGTGAGAATTTGAGTTTTTAGAAAATAGACAAGGAAATGGTTTCAACCTCACCGTAGTTTACACATAACAAAGATCAAAATATATGCGGCTATCCACTCATGTTGGTAGCTCTTACCATAAACATCCAAGTTAGGTGAAGTTTATAGGATCCTTTGGAATAATCACCATATGCAGAAAACCAAGAAAATGTTATGCCCCTTGTCCTTGCGACTCTTTGTCTTTGCATAGATGTCATGGAGTAACTCGGAAGACATAACAACCATCAATTGAGAATCAATCAAAGAAAACTCACAACTACTTATATGCCCCTAGTTAAAGCGTCATCGAAACATAAAAGAGTCATAATCAAACCAAGATCAAACTGTGTTTAATTAGTATTGAGAAATACTATTGATTCATTTGTCAAGCATAGTAGAGATTCATTAATCAAAATTTTGGAATGTAAGCAATATGGCTTTCGGTCTGTGTATAACCTTGTCGCTGCTTGTAATCCAATGTAGGTCTTAGGAACACCGTTTATGGAAGTGAAATGTTTGTGCCATCCTTTTTCATGAAAGTGATAGTTTGGTGCAAGTATTGAGAAGCATTGTGTCACAAGAAAAACCATCCTATGATGACCTAGCAGACGCTACCTAACATGCTAGCAAAAGATGCCCCCAGGGCAGAATGACTTGTTCCCTCAGATAGAAATGAAGACAAACCCCAAGCAAGGATAGTATATTTGTAAGGAAACAAATTCAATCCATAGCATAGGTGTAATCATTAAGGCCTAGTATTAGCAATGTATTGATAGATAGAGCGCAGAATACAATTGACACCTGATTACCAGGTTTTCACCACTTGGCAAAACTATTTTATTCTTTTTTGTACCAAGATTCCCATTTTACCAGGTTGTCATCAAGGCACTTTTCACTTTTTCTATTTTTTATTTTTTTGAATGTTTTTGTAGTATCAAGGTGCCTATTTTCTAGGTTTTCACCAATGATACCTTTCTTCAGGCCTTTTTCCACTATTTTTGGATTTCTTCAGGATCAATTTTCTGATTTTTTTGGTATTTTCTGAGTTTTCCATTGTACAGGCTCTGCTAGCTAAACATCAAGCATAGAACCGCTTCAAATGTAGATTATTGATAGGATCTATAAGGATGTCTCCCTCAGGTGTAGCTAGTTGATAAACTCTAGTCCCAAAAGTAGCAATGATAACATAAGGTCCCAGCTAGTTTGGTTCAAACTTTCCTTTTTGTTCCCGGTTAGGCTGGTTTTAGGATTCTCCTTTAGGAAAAGATCCCCCACTTGAAATTATCATGGTTTGACCTTTTTATTATACCCTTTGGACATTCGTGCTTGGTACACCTTCAGATGATCAAACTCATGTTGCGTGCGTTCATCAAGTAATTCTAGTGCATTCACCTGATCAATGAGGTATTGCTCATCAGTAACAAGACCTTGTAAAGATATGCAAAAAGATGGGATTACAACCTCAATAGGTAGTACTGCTTTAGCGCCATAGACTAGGGAAAATGGCATGGCTCCAGTTGGTGTTTTGATGCTTATTTTGTAGGCCCATAGTGCCAGATTTAGTTGTAAATGCCAGTCTCTGCCAGACTTACTCACAATTTTGCGTAGGATCTTGAGAATATTCTTGTTAGATAACTCAACCTATCCATTACCTTGAGAATAATAGATTGAGGAGAAATGTTGAGTGATGTGGAACTATTCACAAAGGTCATCAATGTCTTAGTTTTTAAATTGGCCCCCATTGTCTATTACAATTGAAGAGGGTATCCCATATCTACAGATAATGTAGTTCAAGATGAACATAGCCACCTGTTTGTTAATGGATTTGATTAGTGCCATGGCTTCGACCCACTTTGTGAAATACTCAGTGGTCATAATGATGAACTTGTGTCCATTTGAAGAATTAGGATATATTTGTCCAACCAAGTCAAAGGCTCACTGTTGAAATGGCCAATGTGTTATGAAAGGTATGAGTTCTCTAGCAGGAGCATGGATGATATTTACATGTGTTTGGCATTTATGACATGTTTTGGAAAATTGAATAGCATCTTTTTCCATTGTAGGCCAGTAATAGCCTATTCTGAGCAGTTTCTTTGCTAGTGAAAAGTCGTTTGAATGTGATCTACGTACACCTCTGTGGACTTCTTTTAATGTGTGATCTGACTCTTCATGTTCTAAACATCTAAGAAGTGTACCATTGAGACCTCGTCTATATAAGTTATTAGTTATGAGAACATAACGTGATGTTGTCCTAATCAAGGCTCTTTTTTCATTTCTGGATATGTCATTGGGAATGGTTTGGTTAGTTAGGTAAGCAATTATTTTAGCATATCGAGATTGATCTGGGGCATTCAAAGCACAAATAACTTGGTATTCAAGGGTATTAAAGGCTAGATAGGATAATTCTTCCACCAAGAAGTCATAGAGGAATTGATGTTCTTCCAATTGTAACATGGATGCTAGTGTAGCCATGGCATCTACAGCCTTATTCTCTATTCTGGGTATCTGTTGGAATGTGATGAAGACAAAGTTCTTCTTTAGGTCATCAACCAGTTGCTTGTAGGGTATCAACTTTTTATCTTTTGTCTGATAATCTCCATTGACTTGATTGATGATGAGATGGGAGTCACCGTACACATGTAACTCTATGATTTTCCATTCCATGGAAAGCTTAAGACCGTTTACCAATGCCTCATATTCAGAAATGTTATTGGTGCATGGAAACATCAATTTGTAGGACTTTGGTATCTTGTAGCCTTGAGGAGTTATGAATAGAACCCCTGCTCCTGAGCCTTGTTGCATGAAAGAGCTGTCAAAGTACATCTTCCATGGATACTCAGTTAGATGCATAATTGTTTCATCAGGGAACTCAATTCTTAAAGGTTCATCATCTTGGAGTGGTGAATCAACCAATTGATCTATGATGACTTGTCCTTTAATATCCCTTCTATCCATGTATTCAATGTCAAATTCACTTAGAATGAGGACCCACTTTTCCATACGTCCTGTTAATGTTGTTTTTCTTAGGACATACTTCAAAGGATCGATCTTGGCAATGATCCTTACTGTATGTGATAGCATGTAATGTCTTAATTTTAGTGATGCAAAGACAACTGCTAAGCATGTCTTCTCAATAATGTTGTAATTGAGTTCATAGGAGACTAGTGTTCTACTGATGTAGTAGATTTCTCTTTCTTTCTTAGTTTCATCCTCTTGTGCCAGAAATACTCCTAGTGATGTGGTCATAGCTAAATTATATAGGAGTAATGGCTTTCCATGGATGGGTGCCATAAGAATAGGAGGAGTAGCTAGGTACTCTTTTAATTCTTTGAAGTTTTCTTCACAATGTTCATCCCATTTGAAGGTGACACCTTTGTCTAGAAATTTGGTAAAGGGTTGCGCTCTATCCGCAAGTTGTGACATGAACCTTCTGATTGATTGAAGTCTCCCTTGTAATGTCCTCATTTGACAAATTTTGTGTGGAGGATTCATCTCTAGTATAGCTTTGACTTTGCCAGGGTCTACCTCAATTCATTTTGCTGAGACAATAAATCCTAGGAGCTTTCCTGATTGGACCCCAAAGGCACATTTCTTGGGATTGAGCCTGATTTGAAATTGCTCCATATGATCCAATATCTTTCTTAAGTAATAAATATGAGTATTCCATTCTTTTGATTTATCTAAGGTGTCATCTATGTAATCCTGCATGTTTGTATGCATCATATCATGGAATATACTGGTCATTGCTCTTTGATATGTTGCACATGCATTCTTTAACCCAAATGGCATAATGTTCTCAAAAAAGGTTTCCCATGTGCATGTAAACACAGTCTTCTCTTGATCTTCAGGAGCAATTTTAATCTGATTGTAGCCTGAGAAACCATCCATTAATGAGTACATTTGGTAACCTGCTGTGAGGTCTATGATAATATCAATATTAGGCAATGGAAAATCATCCTTAGGACATGCCTTGTTTAGGTCTTTGAATTATATATAGATCCTGATAGATTTATCTGATTAGATACTGGGACCACATTAGAAATCCATCCTATGTAAGAGATGCCTCTAATGAATCCATCTTTCAATAGTTTCTCTAGCTCTGCTTTTACTAGTAATGCAACATGAGGATGCATTTTTTTGAGTTTCTGTTTTATGGGTTTAATCCTGGGAGCTATAGATAAGTGGTGCATTGTCAATTCAGGGTCTAGTCCAAGCATATCTATATAAGACCATGCAAAATTGATCTTCTTCACTTTTAGTAACTCAGTGAACTTGTCTTCTCTTCATCTGACAAAGATTTTTCTAGGTGAACTATTTGTGGATCTTTAGCTATGCCCAATTTAACTGGTTGTGTTGGTTCTATCAAAAATGAAGACCTTTCTTGAAAGTGCTTAGGAAGGATATCAATAATATCATCTTTTGGTGCCTCTAAGAGGTTTTCACCATCAGATACATCTTTTGTTTTTACTATTTTAGAATCTGACACTGCCATAATGTGGTTTTCACCGTCAATTCTCTTTTTCTTTTTCTTTTTCAATTTTTGACTGAGAAACTTGATATCCTCCTGTGACATGTTCACACTCCTTGCATTGGTGGAAGAAGAGTAAGGTTCACAAGAGTTTAGATAGCAATCCAAAGTGTAGTCATTAGGGAAGTCAAGGATAGGAGTAGGATCCGTATTAGTCCAATCAATTAGGTCTAGGTTTATCAAAGACAAGGAGTCAGACTTTGTGAAGGATAGCATCGTGTTAGCATCAAGACTATTAACTGACATGACATGTTTGGTTAGGTTAATCTCTTCAATTTTTAGATCAATAAGAGTTAGATCATCATTATCAAAGTCATTGTTACTTATATGTGGACCAAACTCTAGTGACTTGTTAGTGGAACTTTCATCTTCATCTCTCCGTAAAAGGAGGCTTCTAGCTTGTAGTCTCTAAATTTCTTCTAGTTCTAGGAGAATAGTAGTTTCTTCATTAATGAGTGGGGGAAGGAATTCCTCCTCTGCTTCAGGAATATCAAAACTATTGGGAGTGGTGTTAGAATTTTCTTTCTATGTTGATGGATCTGCAAACATGTGAATTACATTTATCTCAATGTCCTCCGTGGCAACAGGTAGTTCATCCCACTCGTAATCATGTGAGTCAGTTACTTTGTCATCAGACCTGTTCAAGAATTCAGCAATAGTTACTTGGTGTACCCTATTAGCCACTTGTAGATCAAAGTGGGGTAAATCAAGGACATCTGAAACTGTGACTAACTTCCCTGAGTTAGGATGTAAATCTTATTGTTGAGGTGTGTCTTCAGTAGCTGTTGCGACCAATGGTACTTCTGGATTGTCTTTTGTTTTTTCTTGTACCTCTTGAATAGGAGTTTGTGCTAACAAAGGCTCGCAAAGATCTTGTGGCACTTCAAAGCTTGGTACATAGTTCTCTCCTTTATATTCAGGGTTCTCCATACTAACATGTAATAATATTTCATAGGACCATTGTTCTAGTTCTATTTCTTCTGTTTCATCACTCCCTTTGTCAGAAATCAGACTATCACTTGAAGTAGGGTTTTCAGATTTTTTATTGAAGCCTAGTACTGTTTTATCTTTAGTATCCCTTAATTCCATGTGCACAGGTTCAATAAGGCCTTTTCCTTTGTCACCTAAAGGTCCTTTTCCTTTATATCACATTTTCTTGAGGAGATCATATCCTTTCCCATACTTCTCCAGGGATATTTCCACATGTTTTACCTCAGCTTCCTTTGGTTCTCCCTTGTAAAGCCAGGCCAAGACGGCCTATTCTTCTATGTTATCTATAGAGGTGGATGCCTTAACCATGCCAGTTTCTTTGTGGATTTCTGGCATTCGAGATGTAGCAAGTGTGAATGATGAGGAAGGTTTTCCATAGGATCTTGGTGATACCGGAAGTTCTGTCAGTGAAGGGGTCATGCCTAGCTTGTATTCTCCCATACCTATTTCTTCAAGTTTTAAGGTCTTTCAAAAGCTTTTCATAACCATTTCTTTGGTAGTCTCAGGAACAACCTCATCCATAGCCTCTTTTTTATGTGGGACCATACTACATGTTTTAATATTATTGCAAGTATAATTGGCATCTGTAGGAATTGTCACTTCCACCCCATGATGTGGGAATTTGATACATTGGTGGAAGGTAGATGACAAAGCTTGCATTTCATAGATCTAGGGTCTCCCTAAAAGTATGTTGTAAGCCAAGGGTAGATCTAGAACTTGACATATGACATTCCTTTCAACCGACCCGACTCTGATAGGTAGAACAATAAGACCTTTAGAGGATATTTCTTCATCATCATAAGCTTTGATAGTGATTTTTCTTCTAGAATCAATGGTCTATTCTGAGAGACCCAATTTTCTGATTAGATTAAGGTTACAAATATTCAATCCTACACCTCCATCTATCAATACACATCTAACACAGGATTTATGAATGAGGACTTCAATATGAAGGGGTTAATTATGTGAATGGGTCAATGATTTATCATCCTCTTTAGAAAAGGAGAGATAATGTGGCACTGAGATGTGATTAACCATTGCTTGGAATTTTTCCACATCAAGGTCCTTTGGTACATTTGCGGCATGTAGGGATTGTTAAATAATTTCCCTATGCACTGTGGATATTTTAAGCAACTCAAAAATGGAAATTTGAGCAGAGGTTCATTGTAACTAATCCACCAAGTTATACTTTGTTGTAGGAATAGTAATTGTTTGTTTTTTTGTTGTTGGCTTGGGGATAGTGACAATGGGTACTTTGGAAGTTGTTGCTAGTTTTGATGAGGAATTGGGTCCTTTGATTGTGACCTGTGCTTGACTTTGGGTTAAGACATTTAATTGGGAGGGTGCATTTTGAACACCTTTGATAGTGATCACATTAATTGATTTAGTTTTAATGTCTAGCATGTTAATCACATTATCATTTTTAGAGTAGGCATAGTTTACTTCATTTCCTTTTCCTTTAGATGCTTCCCATTTCTCATAGTTAGGGAATGGCTTGTTAAATGTCGTATGATCTTTGTTAGTGGTGTGTCCTTCCACTTTGATCTTGCCTCCTTCAATATGGTCCTAGATAACATATTTAAGTTTAAGACAGTTGTTAGTTTTGTGTCCTTTGTTCTTGTGAAAAACAAAATATGAATTGTCATCCCACCACCTTGGTTTGACTTCTGATTCCCATGGTTTGGAATCTAGGATTGTGAGAACTTTGTTGTCTAATAGTGTCTTTAAAAGAGTCTCAAGAGGTTCTCCCAAAGGAGTGAATGTTCTTTGAGGCTTGGAAGTCCATGGCCAACTTTTATTCTCATTGTTTTCTTTAGGTATGGAGGTTGTTACCTTGGCATCTTTACTTGCTTGCATGCTATTTGTTAGGTTGAACACCCTAGGTTTAGGATTAATATTGGATGTGTCTACCACTCCATCATTGACAACATTTTTTTTTTGTTTCAACCATTTTGGTTTGTTGTTGGAGTTGGTAGATTTGTTTTCACTTTGGAGAGTAATTTCTCCCTTTTTAACCATGACTTCCTCGATACGGATTGCATTCTTGATCATCCTATTGAAGCTAGGGGAGTCTTGCATTTTCAATGCGTAGTTAAATTTAGGTACTAAGTTATTAACAAAGATTTCCATCTTTTCAGATTCAAGAATAGCTCTTGAATACTGTACAAAGATTTTCCTCCACCTTTTTAGAAAGTGTGTAAAGGATTTGTCATTCTTTTGTTTAGTGTTGCACAGATCCATCATAGTTACATCATGTTGTATATTATAGGAGTAATGTTGGATAAATCATTGAATTAACTCCTCAAATGTTTTTATCGTAGGTGTAAGCTTTGAGAACCACTCCATGGAATTGCCTCCTAGGCTTCCTGGAAAGAGTTGCATGATATATGTAGGTTCATGCATGTATTCTATGTTCAAAGCACAAAATTCTCTTACGTGGTCATGTGGGTCAGTCTCCCCCGTATATTTATCATATTTTGGTCTTGCCATGTTGGGAGAAAATGGAACCATATTAATACTCTTGTCAAAAGGAAATGGAATCCAAATAGTATTTCCTCTTGGGTTTTGTCTTCTCCTATTTGAGATTCGCAAGATCCATTTGCATCAAGGTTAGTTGTTTGGCGAGAATATATATAGGATTTGACACCTCCTTATGTTTTAGTTTTTCCATATCATAATCCTTACGTAATTTTATGCCAGTGGATGCTAGATGGAGAAAGTATTTCTCTTTATCTTTGCAAATCATCTTTTCCAACATCTTTTGGAATTTCTTTCTCTGTTTGAGTTTATTGTATTCTTCTTTAGTGATATCTTCCTCACTACTTGAATCAAACAAAGGATGCTCAAAGTGTGGTTCTTCTTCCTCATCACTATCTTCATGTTTTTTAGTTTTTATCATTGTCATATTCCTCAAGGGCCTTACTCCATTCGTGAGTGGGTCTTTCCATTTCTGGAGAGTCTAAATCGAATAGGGAACCATGTGATGTTTCTCCTCACTGAAAGTGTAGTGATCTTGGAGGTACTTCCAATTCCTTAGAAGTGTACTTGTTGTGTCTCGTGTTAACCATGTATTTGTATCTTAACTTTATCAAAGTTTCCAGATAGTGTCAAGTAGAGTCTTAAATCATTCAAGTGAGTGTGTCTAGGTAGAGGTGTCATTTGTGTTTTGGTGGAAGTAAATGATTCCAACGTCAAAGGGTTAGAATGCCCTGATAATGAGCTGGGAATCAAGTTGTCTTGAAAAGTGAATAGACCAAATTAAGACTGATTGTAAGAAATTGATAGGATATGCAAGGTAGACATTTGAAAAAGTGTTTTGACACAGCAACAGTGAGACTAGAAAAAGCAACAGGGACAGACTAATGAGTCAAAAAGGTGTCCAAATAAACTGACTTTCTTTAAGAGGCAACTATGTAAGTGCCCATTGTCCTAGATGTGACACTCTATATGCGAGTTTTTGCATAACTAGATGTGAGCCTAAGCATATAGGATGTGACCTTTCCCCCTAAAAATGATGCAATATTTACCAGATGTGATCTAGTATACTGCATGCAAGTTTTCACACCGGATGTGAGCCAGGATTGACCAAAAATGACTGTGTGCTTTTCTAGAAATTTGGTGTCTCATTTGTCTTGAAGTTCATGCAAATTTTTCTGATAATAGGTTTTTTTTTAGTCTTTCTAGTGAGTGAAAATGACAGTATGTGGCCAAAAGACTAATTTTTGTTACTTGTTTGGATGATTTATCTTGTTAGTGAACTTTCAGATATGTCAAGAAGATTTGCATTGTTAGGGGTGAACAAACACATTCTTACGCCCTATTTTCTAAGTAGAGGATGAAAATCCTTGCTCCTTGACTTAGGTACACACTCAAATTCTAATCAAAATATGGCCATCACCAAGCACGCAATGACTCCAGTCATGATGCCATATTAGTCGAATCCAAACACAAGTGAGGGCACGATATGACGAGTGTCTTGAGGCAATTACTTTTTTCCTTGCACAAGGATTATCACCCTTTCGGAGATGAATCAAGTAATTTTGTCTATGAAGTTCGTTGTTTATGATGGGGCAATCCATTTGAAACTGTCTCCCATATAATTGAACAAGGAAAAATTGAGGCATATAGCCCTATGAGTACTCAAATACGTGTAGTCTCGCAAGCAAGATTCAAGCAGCTCCGCTCTACACATACCCAAGCATGTTCAAGGAATGATGTCAAAATTCTAAGAACAAAACTGATTCCGTCTTCCGAGGCTTTGGCCTATGAGGAAGAAATTATTTATAGTGAGTTGGAAGGGTTGGTGTAAAACCTGTCCTCACTTGGGTCATTCCTGAGAGATTTTTTCCTCAACCGGTAGGCCCTCTACTGTGAAATAAGCATACAAAAGATTGGTGAGCGTAGGATTTCTAGATTTTTGATTCTTTGAAAGAAGAAGAGTATACTTTCCTAGTCTATGTTTTTTTCTCCCAAAATATTTCAATCAAATGTTTATTCCCTCAAGCTATTTGAGCTCGATTTAGATATTCCTAATTTATGAAAATATAGTACGTGAAAGAAAAGTTTGATTGTTCAGTTTCCCCAAAATTAGGTGATTTGCTTGTTCAATTACTATTTTCCAAAATTTAGACAATGAAGTTGTTCAGTTATCCCACAAAATTTAATGCTTTGTATTGTTCAATTACTTTGCCAAAATAAAGTCAAACAGTGAGTTTGTTTGCCTTGTTCAATTACTCCATTTTCTTTTCAAGTTTTAAATAAATGTTTGATTTTCTAATTTTCCTTTAAAGGAAAAGAGCATACTTATCTAATTGATTTAAAAAATGTGAAGAAAATGTGTTCTTAGTTTGAAAAGAAAAAATGAAATGGAGGTCGAGATAAAGGGGATGGCAACCTGAAAAAACCACAAGTCAGTATTCTTTTCCCCGCTCTTTTAGCTCTGAAAGCAATCTGCAAACACAAGTTAGGATATGAAAAGATCAAAGACAATAAACACGCAAATGTTAAGGGTTAGATTTTTCAATTCTCAACAATAGAAACCATATGTGAGCCTATATTTACTAGATGCGATTTGGGATCCCGGATGTGATGAAATGTCAACCAGATGCGCGCCTTTACCAGAAATAACCCAAGGTATCTAGGATGTGAACCTAAATTCTACGATGCGAGGGTGTATCCCAGATGTGAGCCTTTATGACCAAAAATGAGCCTGTACCTAAAACCTATGAAGACATTAAATTAGTAAAAAATGGATGCAAAATGAGGCAAAGTCAAAAATTGAGCCCCACGGTGGGTGCCAGAAATGTGTGTCTAAATTAGTGCACCTGTTATCTGCAACATGACACTTCAATAGATCATTATATTAGTGAAAAGTTATAAAAAGAAAGGGTTTGAAGCTAAACACTAAAACCGATCTATTGCTTCCTATCTAGGAGGAGTTTGAAGAATGCCATAATCATGACCTCAGATTATGCATAAATCAGTGACATATACAACCTAAGAATGGAAGATTTGAATGAAAAGTAATCTAAATGCTCACTAAACATGCATATTAGCTCTAAAAATGAAGATAATAACAATGCATAATATCAAATCTAAGATGCAATATGGATTTATAAGTAATCTAAACAACATAACAATGCTTTTCAACTCTAAAAATTAAGGCCATTTGAGCCCAAAAACTCATTCTATTTATAGAAAAAATGAGGAGAGAGAGGGGAGACAAGGGTCATTAATGGAGGTGTAAAAACCATTAATGAGGTGTAAGAAGCATTAATGCCAAAGGCATTAATGAGGCATGGTGGAAGGCATATGCATTAAATGCAAGCATTTAAGAGGTATGGTGAGGGTTTAAGAATCATGGGTGAGGATGTAGAGTCAAGCTTGAGAAAGTTGACTTCCTCAAGTGGGTTGGATTCCTAATCACAAGATTAGGAATGTGACATCATTAGGAAGTGGGTTAGGATAGGTTTAAGATTAGAATTAGGCTTAGCATGGGGGGAATAGGTTGGGATGGGTTTGAACCCAGGGTTAAGGTGGTTGACATAGGTTAGGCTAGGGTTAAGAGGAATATTAATGAAATGAATTATAATTAATATATTCATTCAAAAATAGGGAAATTAATTATTTAAAATTTTTATTGCTTTAGATAATTAATTAGGACTATATCCAATTAATTAGATTAATTTAGGCTAGAAGATAGACTTTTGTAAGTGATTAGATATAATAGGGATTCCATTTAATTCATTTTAAATTAATTACCTTAGCCAGGTATTGATTTGAATTGATTTATATTGAATTGATTGGTTTTGACTGGCTAAGGTGATTAATAAAATTTATTGATTAGATCACTTAGGAGATTAAATCTTATTTGAATGAAATATGCCAGTCGATTGAAGACTTATCTGGACATAATTGGGGGTATGATCACACTTAGGGAAAATAGGGTCTATAGTCAGAGCATACCAAATCCAGGTGGTTATAAGTACACACCATTCTATTATTCCAATACTTGTAACCAATAATTTTTTATACATACTTTATCTCTTCATCTATGATATCATTCACAGTCATCGCACGACCATCCCATGTAGATTTTGTCAATATGATCACTTCTTCTTTGGGAATGGTGTGAAGAACAGGTACATCACCGGTTGAGCATAAACCAATTACAACATGGATTGCTTCCTTTATTATTTTATTTGGTTGGTCTAGCCACATTTCCTGGTTATTAATTCTTCTTAGACCATACCTTATATGATCATCTTCAAATTCATTAGGGTAATTGATTGCGTGATGAAAACCTTTATCAGCAATGTATTTATCTTCATCCTTCAACACTAAGTTATCATTACATAACTTATTATATTGTTCGTATATTTCCCCTGATCCTAGATCTTCTAATTAGCAGTGAATAAATGCTCTAACATCCTTTGTATGCATAACACCATAGGGCACACTAGTTAGGGCACCCACTGGGTCATTTTCTATTGATTTGAATAGATGTTTCTTGAACTTTGGTCATGGAATCTCAGTAATATCAATTAAATTAGGAGTAGCCATCTCATTTTTTCAACCACAAATGCATATATCAGATAAATACCACAAACAGTTCCCAACTATGGTTCTTACTGAAGAACACGACAATAACTGATTGATTTTCTCTTCCTGATCAACACAAACAATCTCTCCTTATCGCTTGGATCTCTGCAAATGGATCAAACAATACTTCTTTCACTCCATAACAAATTTTAAAATATGCAAGGTGAAAATGAAATCCAAAATAGCCTTTTATCTACCTTCGCATGTGTACATTAAATGCATTTACCGATAGAACTTACCTTTTTACCAATTGACTCAAAACTCATTACCGATGATCAAAACACCATGTAATTTATCAAGCCTTTTTGATACACTCCAAAATACATAATTCCATCTTAAAATGTTGATAGATCTTTTTATGCACCTATAGGGGGTCCAAAGATGGAATCAACAATACTTGCTCCCCCTAAGCCACATGAAGGCTTAGTTTGATAAAGAATTCTCCACACCCGATGGAGATGTGGATTCCTTTGATGCCTTATTATCTTCCTTCTTCTTCCACGTCCTATTCATATCTTTCATGTTCTCTTCTATATTCACAATCTTCTTTTCTTTCTAATTGCTTGACTGGTTTACCGATTGGTTCCTTTACCGACAGTTCCTTACTAGATGTCCAATCTTGTGACAATGAAAACATGCCATACTAGTTGATCTCCATGGTCTAGCATTACCTCTTGTAGGCCTCATTTTGAAATTCACCACCATGTGTCCATAGTTACAATAGATTGATCATGTGACATTTAATTTCCTCTTCTTTTGGTAAGTTCTTTTTCAGTTCATAGGTGACCTTTGGTTGTTCACTCTTGACTCGCACTTTTCAGCTTTGTGACCATATTTTCTGTAGTTGCAACAGTAACCATCAAAGCTAATAGATCTACTACTGGATCAAGATCTACAATCATGCACATTATGTACACACTTATTGCAATTGTAGCCATATCCATCAAAAGAATTAATTGTATTTGTAGACCTGTTTCTATATACATTTGCAGTATGACCTAGCTTATGACAATTGAAACATACAGGTTTGTAAGCTTTCTTACCATAATTCCTTTGTGTTATCTTTGATGGAGACTTTCCTTTTTTCTTGATCTCCTTTTTTCCAGAAGATTCACCTATTGGAAATGAGTTGAGTAACTGAGAGGGGAGTGATGAATCAGTTACCACAAAAACAAATCCACATCCCTTAGATGTCTTAAACAAATTTGTCACTGTTGCTCGGTTAACACAAATATTCTACTCACTCGGTTAACATAGAAAATATTAAGATATTAATTGTGATTATCTTTAGTAATTAATTGGAGAAACATAAACCATAAAGAAAATGAAATGTACACAGATAACACCAAGATTTAACATGGATTTAATGACCTTGTAAGGAGTGACCTTGTGAGAGGTCTTCAAACACTTTAATGTAGAAATGTCACCTTGTGAGAGGATTTATAAAAGACTGTTAAGTGTACTCTGTTAAGAGATTTTGATCACTACTACAATTGTTAGAAAGTAACAATGGATTGACCTATTTTGATAAGAAACTATCTTTTCTGATTTGCATCTCTATTCTGGATTAATTACTTGATCCTCACTGATCGGTTATTATGTTGTAGTTCTCTATGTTCTATCCTTAATCATAATTCCATCTTATTTTGCCTTCACTCTCCATATTACTTCCACACTAATCAATCCAAACTTGACCTTATATATCTGACAAGCCTTGTCAAGTCGGCCTTAATATCCTTCCAAATAAATAATAAAATGCATATATGTCAGCTACATATAACCAATTATCCATAAAATATAAACTCCTATTAGTCGGCTGAAATTAACCCTTTAACTCGGTCAACACTGAAATCCTTCAACTACCGACCAACACTATAATGCCCGAGTGAGCTCAGTTGGAACTGAAAATCACTTTGGTCCTCTTCAATGCCCAAGAGTGCTTGGCATGAACTAACTATGCTCAGATAGGTTTATACATTTGTGTAAACATCACTATACTTGTCTAAACATCAATGACAATACACAATTGAATAATTGTCATCAACAATCTTCCTCTTTGGCATTGATGGAAACACAACATGTCATAATACAAAGAATTATAGAGCAACAGACATAAGAATGAATTTTTTTATTAATGTCCTTAGCTTCAATCTGATTCTCATCAAATTTTATTAATGTCTTTAGCTTCATTCTGATTCTCATCCAAAAACTCCCTCAATCACTGAAATACAGATTTCTCCCTCTTACATTAATCTTTGTTTCTGATAAAGTTCTCCCTCTGTCATCAATCTCTCCATCAATAATCTTTATGACATATAGTAATCTCTCCCTCTTTGACAACCAATGCCAAAGACACCAACTGATATATATATATATCCAATGAGGTTGTAATGTACCTATTTGTATTGATTCATATGCAATAAGCTCTAGATATCTGCAAACATGTTAAATCTGTTATGTAGCTCATTTGATGTATCAATAAACTATGTTTTAGTGAGCCTCAGTTAGGGGAATTACCCCTAGCTTTCCTCTAAGATACAAAAATGCATCCTTAGGTAATGGTTTTGTGAATGTGTCTATAATTTGTTCTTTAGTATTCACATATTCCAATCTTACTTCCTTGTCCTGAACCAATTCTCTCAAGAAATGATACTTTATTGAAATATGTTTAGTCTTAGTATGCATCACAGGATTATTTGAAATGTTAATAGCACTAGTGTTGTCATAGTAGATAATAATTGGTTATGTGATTTCCACCTTCATACTTGACAATAGCTGTTTGAACCATATGATGTTTGAACAATTTACTGCTGCAATAACATACTCTACTTCTACTATAGATTGAGAAATGCAGTTCTATTTCTTTCTTGTCCAGGAGACTAACCTCTTTCCAAGAAATAATGCTCCACCACTTGTGTTCTTTCTTTCATCAACATTTCCATCCCAATAAACATCAGTAAAATTCTTGAAAACAAATTTTCCTCCTTTCTTGTACCATAATCCATAATCTTCAGTACCCTTAAGATATCTTAGAATCCTTTTGATAGCTATCAAATGATTTTCTCTCGGACTACCTGAAAACCTTGCAATAATACCAACTGATAATGCAATATCAGGTCTAGTGTGAACAACATATTGAAGTTTACCAATCATGGATCTGTAGGTAGTCTGGTTTACTTCCTTTGAATCATCATTCTTAGACAACATATGTCCAATAGGCCTAGGTGCTCCAACTGGTCTAAAGTCTTCCATGCCAAATTTCTTTAGTATCTCTTTTATGTATTTAGACTAGGTAATGTAGATACCATCCTTCATCTGATAAACTTGTAAACCAACAAAGAATTTGATTTCACCAAACATAGACATTTCAAATTCGTTACTCATAGCTTCTGAGAATGCTTTGCATAAGTCATCACATCCAGTAAATAATATATCATCTACAAATATTTCTTCTAATAGTATCTTGTTCTGAGGTCCTTCTTTGATATAGAAGCTAATGTTGTCATTAGTTCTCTAAAATCCAATGATTATCAATTAACCATAGTGTCTTTCATACCAGGCTCTAGGAGCTTACTTTAGTCCATACAATGCTTTGTGTAATTTGAAAACCATATTCCTTTTGTTAGGATCTACAAAACCTTCATGTTGTTCAATATAGACTTCCTCTTCAAGAATTCCATTCAGGATTGCATATTTTACATCCATTTGATATACCTTGTATCCTTTGTCTGTAGCATATGCCAGAAGAGTTCTAACTCCTTCAAGTCTTGCAACAAGAGCAAAAGTTTCTCCATAACCAATACCCTCTTCTTGAGCATATCCTTTACATACTAATCTTGCCTTGTTTCTGGAAACTTCTCCTTTTTCATTCATCTTGTTTCTAAAAACCCACTTGGTACCAATCACATTTTTATCTTTTAATCTAGGTACAAGAGTCCAGGTTTTGTTCTTTTCTCTCTACTCAATCTCTTCATTCATTACTTCAACCCAACTTTCATCATTCAATGCATCTTTAGTAGTTCTAGGTTCAATTTCACTAAGAAAACATGTACCTTTAATTTTGCTCCTTGTCATTACACCTTTTGTCTGATCTCCAATTATTTTTTCAGGTGCATGATGCCTTCTAACATATTTTTCAAGTACAGGATCCTTCCTTCTTGATTCTGGACTTGTTCCACAGGGTTCACCATGCTCAAAAATTTTGTTTTGTTCTTATGTTTGATACTCAGGTTCCATTGTCTGAGACTCAGGCACCTCTGTCTGACACTCAAGTTCCTCTGTATGTGACTCGATTCCCTCAGTATGTGACTTAGATTCCTCTACTAGCATCTTAGGTTGCACAAGTTGTAACTCAAGTTGAACTATTTGGGTTTATGCAGATGAATTCAATGGTTGACAAGGATGTTGTCCAATCACCATTGCTTGTGCCTTAGGTATAGTATCAGGTTCATAATATACAAAGTTTTTGTAATCATGGGGCTCTTTACTACTCCATTCTTCACCTCTTTCTACAAACTCATCAATCCTTACATGCACACTTTCTATGACTTTATGAGTAGAAATATTCAAACATTTATATGCTTTTCTTTTACAAGAGTAGCCTAGGAATATACCTTCATCACCTTTTACATCAAATTTTCCATTTCTTGCTTCATTCAAGATGTAACATTTACTTCTAAATACTTTGAAATAACAAACATTAGGTTTATAGCCATACCATAATTCAAAAGGTGTCTTCTCAGTACCTTTCTTCAGTTGAACTCGGTTGAAGGTGTGAATTGTAGTGTTGATGGCTTCCTTATAGTATTTGGTAGCAACATTCTTTTAAATCATCAAGGTTATTGCACAATCCAAAATGGATATGTTCCTTCTTTCTTCTATACCATTCTATTGTGGAGTACCTGGGGTAGATACTTGTCTTTAGATTCCCCTTTCATTGTAGAATTCATTGAATTCACTAGAAATCAATTCTCCTCCTCTATCAGATCTTAAGAATTTAAGTTTCTTTCATGTTTCTTTTTCAACTCTAGCTAGGTACCATTTGAACTTATCAAAAGCTTCTGGTTTTTCTTTGAGAAACATAACAGTCATCATTCTGGAATGATCATCAAAAAATAAAATGAAATACTTCTCACCTGTGTAACTTGTTGTTCCAATTGGTCCACATAAATCAGTATGTACATATTCCAAAACTTCTTCTGTATTGTAGCTCTTGCTCTTAAAGCTAGTTTTTCCCATCTTCCCAATTTGACATTGTTTGCATATGGATAATTCAAGTTTCTTCAGAATAGGAATTCCTCTTACTCTTTTGTTCTTGCTTATGTTAACCAGGTTATCAAAGTTCACATGAAATAACCTTTTATGTCATAACCAGCTTTCTTCTACTTGTGTAATAAAACATGAACTTTCATTGAGATCAAGATAAAATTACCTTTTGTTTGTCTACAAGTTCCAACTAGGTTTCCTTTACCATCCAGGATCTTGGCCTTACCATTCATTAATTCTACCTTGAAGCCAATGTTATTCAGCTGTGCCACACTTAGTAGATTGTGCCTTAGTCCTTCAACCCAATAAGCATTATCACATTTGATTCCTTCTACTAAAGCAATAAAACCTTTACTTTTCACATAGCAGGGTTCATCATTCCAAAAACTAACACTCCCAGCATCATAGTGCTCAAGATGTTCAAATTTCATTTTATCACCAGTCATGTGGTGAGAACAACCACTATCAATTATCCAAGTTTCATTCTTGCTAATATGAGAATATAGTGTTGTCTTTTCATTATCTTCATTATCTGACTCATCCTTAATAGCAATATAAACCATTTCATCTTCATCTTCATCACTATCAGAATCTTTACCAATGTAACAAGATTTTTTTACCTTTGTCTTTGTAGCTTTTGTAGCTTTTGTAATCTTTCTTGCCTTTATACTTGCTGAACTTTTTCTCACCTTTTTCTTCCTTGTTTGGACACTTAGCAACAATGTGATCGACTTCATCACATGAAAATAAAATTAATGGCATTCTTCCTTTGTACTGTCCTTTTCCTTTTGCAGCTCTCCTTGCAATTAATGCTTCAATGATTTCTAGTTCTTCATCATCACTGTCACTGTCAATCTATTTTTCTTTCATCTTTCCAAGTTTTAATTTAGCTTTGAATGCAGACTCAAGATTGCTAAGATTAGGAGAGTAATTGTCAAAGTTATCCAACTCAAAGGCTGTGAATCTTCCAACCAATCCATCTAGAGTTATACCATTACTGCATCTCATTTCTTGAATAGCTGAAACTCTAATTGCATAGATAGGAAGTAAATTTCTCAATACCTTACTAACCATTGTTGTGTCTTCAATTACTCCAGTGGAAGATCTAATGGCACTGAAACTATTTCTTGATTCTTTCACTATATTTTTTAATGTCCTCTCCTTCTTTCATTTTCATTTGATCAAATTGACCTCAGAGACTTTCTCCTTTGGCTCTCTTTACATTGACATATCCTTCATGAATATCATACAGTTTGTTCCACATATCAAAGGCAGTAGGGAAGTCCTTGACTTCATCAAATTTGGATTAGTTGAGTGCAGAGGCTATATCAATCATCATTATGTTATGATGCTTCATGTCTATCATCTGATCCACAGTCAAAGGTCTCGGTGGTTCCACATACCTATGGTCCAAAAATTGCAAACCAATATCTCTAATGGTAGATAGATGTAGTCTCATCAAATCTTTCCATGCAGCAAAATTGTCTTTGTTAAGCTTAGGGATCTCCCTTTTGTAAGACATCTCTAATATATTTTAGCTTAGGCCTTGAAACCTTCCCTATAAGCACTTGTAGCTCTGATACCAATTGTTGGAAATGAGTTGAGTAACTGAGAGGGGAGGGGTGAATCAGTTACCACAAAAAAAAATCCAAGCCCCTTAGATGTCTTAAACAAATTTTTCATTGTTGCTTGGTTAACACAGATATTCTACTGTCACTCGGTTACCATAGAAAATCTCAATATATTAACTATGATTATATTTAGTAATTAATTATAGAAACGTAAACCATAAAGCAAATGAAATGTACACAGGTAACACCAAGATTGAACATGGAAAACCAATCTGGGAAAAACCACCAATTGCAACTAGTCATTGTTTTTCACTCTTCTGAAGTGAGTCCTGTTAGGAGCCAACCCTGTTAAATGTTAGAATAACACACTGTTAGGTGTGACCCTATTAGAGGATTTAATCACCCTTTAAGGAGTGGCCTTGTGAGAGGTCTTCAAAATCTTAAACATAGAAATTTCACCTTGTGAGAGGATTTATAAAAGACTATTAAGTGTACTCTATTAAGATATTTTGATCATTGCTACAATTGTTAGAAAGTAACAATGGATTGACCTGTTTTGATAAGCAAATATTTGATGATTCAGATCTCTATTCTTGATTAATTATTTGATCCTTACTGATCAGATATTCTATTGTAGTTCTCTGTGTTCTGTCCTTAATTAGAATTCCATCTGATTTCACCTTCACTCTTCATATTACTTCCACACTAATCAATCCAAACTTGACCTTATATATATATATATATATATATATATATATATATATATATGACAAGCCTTGTCAAGTCGGCCTTAATATCCTTCCAAATAAATAATAAAACACATATATGTCGGCTGCATATAACCAATTATCCATAAAATATAAACTCTTGTTAGTTCGCTAACACTAACTCTTTAACTCGCTCAACACTAAAATCCTTCAACGCCCGACCAACTCTGTAATGCCCGAGTGAACTCAGTTAGAACTAAAAATCACTTTGGTCGTCTTCAATGTCCAAGAGTGCTTGGCATGAACTGATTGTGCTCGGATAGGATTAGACATCTGTGTAAACATCACTATACTTGTGTAAACATCAATGACAATACACAATTGAATAATTGTCATCAATATCACCAACTTAAAAAGTAGTATGACCAGTATATCCAAGGCATGTGGTCTATTTTGCTCCTTCTTTGATTCCTTAGTTGTTCATCAAGTTTTGTAGTATTCTCATTGAATTTCTTTAGCAGATCATTAGTAATCTTCAACTCTCCTTTTAATTTCTCATTCTAATTTCTTAGATTCTCGTTCTCCCTTAGGGATTTTTCATTTTCTTCATTTGTATCATGTAGATGTTCATTCAAAGTGCCAACTTCTTATCTTAAATTGAAAAGTGCATCCTCTACAACTTTTAGTGCATCATCCTTGTATTTTAGGGCATCTTTTGCAATTTTCCTTGCATCCTCTGCAGTTCTCGTTGCTTCTAAATCTTCACATATTCTAATTGATTGGGCTTCAATCTTTCTCTTAATTTTTTTCTTATCTTTGTGCAATTGTTCAATTTCCATAGCTATGGCTTCTAGAGCTGCTTCAGATTCCTCACATCTCCTTTGTTTAGACAATTTCTCAATGTAGTCTTGACTCTCATTTAATTGTTCAACAAGCTCTTGTATTTAAGCTCTTGGCTGCTTTAGTTGATTATTTTATTGCTCAATGACTATTTTATCTTCTTTTAGTTTCTTCTTGTGCCTCAACAAACTCTCCATATTTTCCTTAAGGATCCTCCTCGAGCTGTTAGGATTATTCAAGGTAACTTGGATCTGATACCAATTGATAATATTTAAAGGCACTAAGAGTGGGGTGAATTAGTGTAACCACAAATTTGAAAAGTCTAACAATTATCCTCCACAATATCCAACATGAAATAGAAAATATAGTATAGAAACAAAGTAAGTAAAACATCCACAACATGTAAGATAAGAACACCAAGATTTTTATCGTGGAAACCCTTATTAGAGAGAAAAATCATGGTGGAAATTAGCACCCCCAAATTTCACTACTACAGTAATAAGTTTTCCTGGTTAGAAGCATTACATCATCCTGTTAGGGGCATGTCTGGTTAAGAGTATCTATAGCTAGATTAAAATATATTACAAAGACCCATTAGGATACACCCGACTAAGGGATTTAGAACTCCTTCTAAGAGTCCCCTAGTTAGAGGTTTTGTTCTACAGACCTGTTACGATCTTGCTAACCCTGTTACCAGTGACCCTCTTAAGGGATTTAGCTTTCCAATATGCTCTAGAATCAACAAGTGAAAATAATTTGAATAATAGCACTCACTTCTTGATAGATCCAATATTGTCCTTCTCAATACGTTGCTCTGTACTGCATCAATAATACTTCAATAATTCTACGCTTAACTTCACAAATCACAATCATGCATCACAACCTCTCTCAAATCAATTTGCATCATCATTTTCATACTTGACTAATTTCAGCAGAAAAACCTAAAACATTTTTTAAAGGTCAGCTCCATAAGCAATTCAAATTTCATGAGTGAGTGCCAATCGATCGATTTATGTTCCTTGGTGTCATCCTAAAAAAATTCACCAATTAAACAAAGCAACTTTTGACTTTGACTTTACGGGATTAACAAATCTAGACAACTTTACCCTACTAGTTGCATTGTTCTTACTGATGTCAGCAGTTAACCTCATCAAGTCTTTGATTGTACTTCAAACTAACTGATATGATCATAGATATAGATATATATGCCTTTGTTGATGACAAATGCATGATTGCACAACTTAACTCGATTTCAAACTCCAAATTAGGTCATCTGTACCTTGCACCTTGTCTTCTTCCCGGTTGACTGAACACTTAGTCAATTCTCTGATTTGATCCTCCAACACCAGCGGTAAGACAGATCTCATGCCTCCAATAGATCATATTGCCATCACTGACAATACCATAGTACAAACTTATGATCAAAACTTAGATCATCCTCATCAAATGCCAATAGGAGGAAGGGAGTAACCTAGAGAGGAGAGAGAGAGAGGATGAGAGGAAAAGGTGATGATCTAGAGAGAGAGAGAGTACAATTATTTACACACCCAATTTAGGGTTATAAGAGAAGATTTACTTGAATCTTATAGGGAGTGTGTGAAGAAAATTAGAGGGAGTTACAAGAAAAACTGGGAGTTTTTTGAGCAGAAAGGGTCTAGTGATTTCTAGGTTTATAACTCTGTTGAATATGTGGGGATGAGAGGAGGTAAAGATGGTGTAAAATTTGGTCTTTCATTCAATATTCTATTTATAGAGAAGTTAGTTTATCTGGAAGCCAAATTAACTAAGCTTGAATGTAATTTTGATTGGAAACAAGTCTGCAAATGTGATTCTATTGATGATAGTCAGAAGGCGGCCATTAATCATGGGCTCACCAAAAAATTGGCCATATTATTTAGGGCCCTCCTGGCACTGGAAAAACATTTACCAGGTTGCAAATTAAAATCTTGCATGCAGAGGAAGAGAAACAAAGTGAGAGTGCAAAAGAGGAGATTGGGTTACTTCGTAGAGAGAGAGAGAGAGAGAGAGAGAGAGAGAGAGAGAGAGATTTACATGGGATAAAACTACCCTAGCCACATAGGCACTAATATACAAAAGCAATACTTTATCAACATAAGTGTGTTGTACTAGCACAAAAAAAAAATCTATACAAATAAAATTCCATTGTGTAAGCACTACGACAATCAAAAGTAGTAATCTACTAAGTGGAAGCAGTCATCTCACATCATAAGTGTTAATCCATGGATTAGTTCTAATTATTCTCTTCATATTACCTAGAATTTACTCCCCCCTAACTACCCTATGGACCCAAGTTTTGATGTATACGAGTGTTCTTACATCCTATGTTCACCTATACTACCTCTCTTACTTTGCATAGTGCATGTGACATGGAGTGCTATCATTTTATCAAAGATCCTCTACATGGTGAATTATTTTATATTTTATATCATTAGGGTTTGCATGAACTTATAGTGGCCCCTCCTAGACCTACTTATAGACTCATCATGCCCAATTGAAAGCATACGATCTGAAAATTTCATAATTTTCACCCTTTCTTTTTTCATTCCTGCATTTTTTCTCTATTCCTCCTAATTTTCTATTCTATATCCTGTTTTAATTTTTATTTCTTCTTTTTGATATATCACCTAGACACCTTTCTTTGAACAGCTTGTTAAGGAGGTATCATTCCTTAGCCTTTCTTCTATTATTTCTTCCAATTGTTATGGAGCGTAATTTTATTTTCTTTGATAGAATACCACTTATGTTAGCTATGTCATTATATCAATGAGAGAAATATATAGACACCCCAAAATTGTTGACCTACTAGAGAATTAATTAAACCAATATTTTATTGTATTTTACCAGCTTTCTAATTTCTTGTAATTGACTAAATAATTTATTATTAATTAAGTATTTATTACCCTATAATTATTGAATTATATTCAAATAATTATGTTTCCCTTTTATTCTAAGGTTGATTAGTTCAACTATATCCCACATCTTATTTCTTCTACTATTAATTAATTAATTAATTAATCTCTGCTAGTTGTCATTAGCATTTTTTTGAATTTTTTATTCCCTCCAATTCTCAAACTTTTCATCATGTGATAGGTGTTCCCATCTTTAATTCTCACATGTGTGATCATGCATGGGTCTCAATCATCTTCCACCTCATCCTTTGTCCTGATCGCTCATTGGTCTCTCACACATGTGTGAGATTATCCCATGTAGGAGTAGCCACCTTACACTTTCATTTTTCTTCTACATTTCACTCTTCTAGATTTTTACTTCTACTACCGATAACATAAGTTCTTTTCTTGTCAATCTCACCAGTCTCTCTATATGTCTTCACATGTGGGATCATACCTAGCCCTCTGCACTATGCCATGTTACATTTTTCTATCATCCCCTTGCGACACTTACCTCAAGGCTAATCCTTCATCCTCTCACTCAATCTGAACCTCCTATGCCAAAATGCATCCTAACCCTTTATTTCTCATATCAAAAATATATAAATTGAATCATTCATCTCTATTGGAAAAATATATTTGCAACCTCAAACCATTCTACTCATTTTATTGCTAAAATCCACTAAACATGTCATTATATTACTTTGATTTTAATAAAAAACCACATTCTAATCCTTAATTATCAATCAAGAATATTGTGATCAAATTAAGTTGAGAGGAGTGCACTAGATTTTCACTCAATAGGTGGAGCAAGTTTCATTTGAGATAAAAGGTTCTTCTTGTATACATATATCTTTTCTAGTGTTTCCCCATTTTTGGTTCGTGTGTTCACCTAGAATAGAAACTTTTTCAAAATATTTTTAATAGTTAAAAAGAAAACTATAATCATAGCTATAGATGTAACTATAATGGAGGACAACTAGGCTAAAAAAAATCAATGCAAATATAGATGTAGAAGCAAACACAAGAAAAAAAATAGTTACAAATATTAGAGTTTTATTTGGAGGATTTGTAGTGGATGTTGGAGCAAGATGAGAGATGTAGTAAAATAGGATTTAGCAAAGAATAATAAAATTGTATTAAAGTTCTTGAAGGGTGGTGAGAAGGTAAATAATAATGACGAGAATAAATGCTCACCTTGTGAGAAAGGGATTTTTCTAGAAATATAAGCCTAGAGTATAGGATTAGCTACAAAATAGAAATGTTAGAATATAGAGAAAGATCGAACCACGTAATGAGTTCATATAGTCATTAGTTAATTTAATACCCTAAAAAGTGGTATGAGAGAGGATATAGATAAATGGGTTGAATATTAAGAGGATGAGTAGGATGAAGATGTTGAGTTGTATCATCCTCAATAAGGGATATTGAAAATACAATGTGAGATAAGAGTTTGAAGATTGCAATGAATATGAATGTAGCATATCATAATAGGAAGCTTATAATATTGTAGAGCTAGAAGAAGTCCACATAATACGTGAAGCTGTTGGAAACAATTGTTTAATTGTGTGTTGTCCTTGATGTTACACAAATGTCATATCAGTCATCAGACAGAGTCTACCGAGTTCAGAATGTCATATCAGTCATCAGACAGAGTCTACCGAGTTCAGAATGTCATATCAATCATCAGACAGAGTCTACCGAGTTCAGAATGTCATATCAGTCATTAGACAGTTTACCAAGTCTACCGAGTTCAGACGGTAAGAGAAGCAAGTTACAGAGTCTACCGAGCACTCCAGAATAATATATTGAGAAGTCAGTTAATACCGGGCTCACTCGGTCAACCAAGGAAATCCAGTGCTTA
>MU227700.1:218491-259836 GCA_018584345.1 Thuja plicata
TCAGAAGAGTGAAAATCAGTAACTAGTTACATTGGTGGTTTTCCCAAATTGGGTTTCCACGTTATATCTGGTGTTACTTGTGTCACTTGTGTTCATGTTATTTGTTTTATACATATTAATCACTGTGAATGTTTACACAACAATATAAGGTTAATTCACCGAGTAACAGTAATATATATATTAAAGACATCTAAGGGACTTGTGGATTTATTTTTGTGGTAACTGATTCACCCCTCCCCTCTCAGTTACTCCATCCTTATTTCCAACAGAAGCTACAACAAAGATACATGTCTATGGAAGCTTCATGTGTGATGAAGTCTATTGATTTTATAGAACACAATAAACAAGAGCCAAATAAAGGGATTTCTTGAAAACCTCATAATTGATGCAAAGAGAAGAAGGCTCTCTCTCTCTCTCTCTCTCTCTCTCTCTCTCTCTCTCTCTCTCTCTCTCATAAAAATAAATGAGAACAACTAAGAGGAAACACAAAGGCATAAACACTTTTCATACAAAGGAGGAAGAACCTATGATAAACTTTTATTCCCTTAACGTTATTATTGTTTCTAATAGTTTATTTGCAACTACAATAGAAGGTTAAACAAGTGACAAGAAGATCCATGATAACTTTTAACGGAAAAGTACAATAGAAGTAAGTCAAATACCACAAGAAGATCCATGATAACTTTTAACGGAAAAGTACAATAGAAGTAAGTCAAATACCACAAGAAGATAGGAAAAGATAAATGGAAAAAAGCTTCAAAGTGTATATTTTATGGTCTAATACATAGTTGGAAGCAAAGATAGAAAATTTGTGAAATTTTTTAGATGTATTTAATCTAGTGGAAGGGGAAATATTGGTTGTATCTGGGTCAACATGATGGCTTTACCATGTAGCCCAAACTCTTACATGGATGTTTGATGAAGTAGAAAATATAGGTTAAAATAATCCTAGGACCTACATTACCTAAGAAATAGTAATAGTTAGGTTCTTTAGTTTCTTGGTGTTTCAACTTTCATAAAATCTGATTTCAAATATATTAACTTTGAACTATGGCGTTCAAAATTTTGAAAGGAATGGGAGAATGATGTAAACCATTTCACATTTAAATCAAGGAGTTAGTAAAATATTTCTTCATTCACTACTACTTCTTGTTGATGATTCAGGGGAGAATACACTTACTAATTTTATCAATTGCATATAACTACTCAATCTTTGTGGGACCAAGAATATAGTTAGTAATTATGTCATTTTTTTAAGGATGAGTCTTAAGTAGGAGTTTGCACTTTAGAGGATTTTGGGGCTATAAAAAGAGGGGGATGAATGATTATAAATGAGAATGAGAATAAATTAATTGTTGTCACCTTGTAAACACACTCAGAACTATTGATATTGGTAAAGTTATCAAAAATTGTTCTCATAGCAAAGATAGAGTAGTCAAAGAGATGTTGGTAATCTCGCTTGAAGGAATAATAGTAACATTAGTTAGAAAATATTTTAACACTCACTTTATCCCCTTCAACCATAGTTGGGTATGATTATTTTGAGCTTGATTGTATCATTGGTAGATAAATTACTCAAAAGTTGAGTTTATTAGATTGGATGGGGTTGTTGCAGATATTTTGGGAAATTTCTATTATACAATGAGTTTCTCCCTCTATATGCTCTATCACGCTATTTTTGTGAAGGCTTAAATATAAACATGCCTTATTTCTATTTGTCTTGTTGTAATTCATCCTTTAGTAAATTGAGTTGACATAGTTCAGAACTAATCTTAAGATGTTGGATTTAGTTATTCCATCCAGATGCAACACCCTAAAGGTATAATGCATGCTTTTATGTTGAAAGCTGCAACATGGGTGACACCAACATTTATGGTGATTTGTCATGTACTAGTTTTTCTAAAAGGTGATTCTTATTCTATAAATCAAGTATGAGTTCTAGCACTGGTATTTCCTTGCACGACCATTTTAAGTGATGGTTGGATTCTCATATGAATAGAGCATGACAATTCATTAATTACATTCGTGACACATCTCTCTATTTCACTTTTGATCATGCACGTTTGACTATATTGACAATTTAACGTTATAGATATGACCTAAATAATCTACTTGTTATATATATATGTCTTGATTTCATGATTATATCTTTCCTTAGATATTATATGATACTCATTATACTATCAGTTTTATAATACATTCTTACACTTTACATTATATATATATATATATATATATATATATATATATATATATATATATATATATTAACACTTTTTCCTCCCCAATTTCATACTTAAATTTTACATGATATCTGACTGTCTACTTAATAATTATATCTTAACACAATCTTATAATTATTGAGCTTACATGATTATATCTTGGATCACCTTTTCCTCATACACTGCTACTGCTACAGATTAAATACCTTTATGGACAACTAATTTGAGGGAAAAAATCATATCACTGTTCTTTTGACGAAGGGAGTGGGAGAAAGCCAGCTATACAATAAAACCGAAACCTTTGAAAAGCCTGAATGCCATCCATTGACACATCGTATCTCTCAAGTGTTGACTTCATTCTCTTCCAATTTGCCAAATTGTGCAACTTTTCTTTCTTTTCTTCCTTCAACTCATCAGAGACTAGCTCTTTTAATTTCTTCATTTCTTTCTTTAACTTGGCCAAAGATTTCTCTAATGCATCAAGTTTGTTAATGACTTTCACCAGTTTCTGTGAAGTATCATCTGTACTTTCATTCAATTTTTCTTCTTCTTCTTCCTTACTAGTCGCTGTCATCTTCTGGTTCTCTCTCTCATGTTCTTCTATTAAATGCTCAATAATCATTAGCAGTGAAGACGCATTTGATTCAGAGGTTTTCAGATCTTTTATCTCTCTCCACTTCTGCAGAACATGGAAAAAAAATTAGCTCTGTCAAAATCAATATTTTGTATGATGTCATCTCAGTTCCGTTCAAAAGTAATTTGTTAAATTGCAGACTTGCGTACCTCAATGACAAGATTCATGTTTTCCTGCCATTCCCAACAAACAAAAATCCAGGTGATCAACTGTACTTGCCATCCTGCTAAAATCTTTGCTTCTTTGCTCAGAGAAAAGATGTACCAGACCAATCTGTGGTAATTGAGAAAGCGCTTCCACTCACGAGGAAGTTTTCTGCTGTCACTAGCCAACCTCTGAAAGTAGAAAAAGGCGTCCTCTTCTCCTTGGCTATATCTCACGAACAACATTTCTCTTATAAGAATTGATGAACTCGAATTTTGCCGATTACCTAAAACCACAAGAAATATGAATTAGTAAATGCAAACACAAAAAGATATCATTTGTTAGCCTATTTCCTATTTCCAGTTTCATCTTCACCTGTTCGTGAGGAAGCATCTTCATTTGCATCTTCACCTGTTTCAGTGGGCTCAGTTGTCTCTGGTAAATTGGGAGGACCTATAATAACATAAGCCAGAGAGATGGAAACGGATATTTAACTATGAGCATGTGTTCAACTTCTGTTCTACGGAATGAACATGCACGTATATTATTAAAGAGTTTAAGAGTAACACAGAAGTTAGAAGCCTGTGATGGATTACCCGTTTGTATTTTTCCTCTCCATAGAGCTCTGACAGGAAATTTGAGCAACTTTAAGCAATTGTTTTCGCTGTCACCCCTGCTTGAGCTCCTGTGATCTGGAGGCTGAATTGCTACAGATAAATTTGGAGAACCGTCAAATTTCGTACTAATAACAAGTAGAGAACTCAAGTTTATATTTGACAATGATTTCCACTAAACTTTTGTTCTACGGAATAAACATGTCACTGAACTTATGAGAGATCTGTTTTGATCCTTACCCGTTTCTGATATATCTATGACTTGGGCTGCAGCATTTTGTTGTTCAGCTTCTCTTTCTCCGCAACGTGTGCATGAGTCTACATCATCTAGGATGAGAATTGCAGATAAGATTTCCGTACAAGCATTAACATAACTTTCAAAGCAAACTATGTGTTTCTGAGGAATCCTCTAATAACTCTATCCTTTATCTTTCAATGTGTAATAATCCTCTCCTTACTCTTTATAAAAGCTTAGTTGTCCTTAAAAAAACTTGCCTGATTCTTCATGGGAAGGGGCGGCAGGGGAAGGGGCTTCCTCTCCATGTTCATATACACCTAATTGTGCTTTCAGAAATCTAGTTGATTCTTCATCGCTAGGGTCAGGGAGGTCAAGTGGCAGTTGTATGATTTTTTGTAAATACATGTCTGCCAATTCTTGACTAGTTTTCTTTCCATCTCCATATTGCTTCATAATTGCCCTTTGTATTAATCTTTTGTCCATTCCCATCACCACGTTGATTTCACACTCTGCCAATACAAGATTAATGGCTGATAAAACCTGTTACATATATAAAATGTGTTAAAAGAAACTGTAATAAAAAAACAAATTACAGTAAAATCCAGATAAAAGGGATAGAAGATTCCGAAGTGAACAAATTACAGCTAATATACCTGCAAGATCACAGATTCCTGGCATCTATCCAAATCGTCCACAAAAACGATTATTCGAAGGTTGCTCCCTGATGCAGGGGTTACCTTCGGAGCATCTATAGCTTTTTCAAGGCTTCTATGATGGAAGAAGAACAATTCAGTAATTAGGCACCATAACACTGTGAAGGTGGTGTAAACCCAGCCAAAGACAATGAACACCCTGTAGGCTTTTTTACCAATTTCCTCTTTCAAAAATGTAATATCTGAGATTACTGTTTCTTGATAACCCAATTTATCGGAATGATCTGGAAATGAAATATACTGCATCAGTTGAGTACTAACGGGTTTTAATACGCCCATTACAGAATTTGTTACAGTCCACACGGTGACAACTATGGCTGCTGGCGGCCATGCATATTTTGTGTTTCCCCATTCCTTCAACTTCTCACTGTCAAACACCACCCATATAATCCAAGTCAATGAGCTTACTAAAACAAGTGCAAGTATAGTTGGAAAGAATATTTCAATCCATAGATTGTATTTCTTCTTTCTCCATGTATTTCGGCAACAGGTGCTCAGCCATTGAGCTTGGGTCATAACTCCTTCCAACTCTTTGGTAATTTCAACTGCCATACCGGCTAAGGCTTCTGTATCATCTCTATATTTCCATGCATTGTATTGAACTGTTAAAACTGCAGGCACCTTTTCCTCAGCTGATGGATTTGCTTTGGGCCGCAGGGCATTTGTTTCAAGCATGTTTTCCTCAGCTGATGGATCTGCTTTAGACCGCGGGAGATTTGTTTCAAACTGAGAATGAAAATGATGATCAAAGAAAATCTAAGATTTAAGAAAATAAAATACTTATATCTGTTATAAAATAAACTAGAAATAACACTGAACAATTTGAATTGACATTTGAACAATATTTGTTAAATTTTTAAGAAATTGAAATAGTTAAATAATTAGTTTTAATTCTTACCATGTCAGAGCTGTCCATAGCAGCAAGCGATTTAAATACCTTCCGATTCTTAAAGTCATACTTGTTGTTTAGAAACTCCTCCAACTTTTAAACCGACATTTCATTGAATATTCAAGTTAAGTGTATAATAAATATAAACTGGAAACTTATACAAAAGAAAAGCAGTACATTGAGTACGAAATTTACCTCTTTCTGAATTTCTTTCATGCTCAAGTTTCTATTAATGCTTTCTCCACACATTATCTGGTTGTAAATGTTTTTACATGTTTGTTCCCCTTTCCTTGTTAATTTATAAGATTTAATATCAGGCAATTGTAGAGCTGTACTTGGTAATTTTGAGGATTCCAATAATGCCATTTGAGCAGCTGATGCTAATAAAATCTTCTCAGTCTGAATCGTACAGAAAACAAACAAAATTAAAATTTAGATAAAATGGCTTGCTCTAGATAAAAGTGTTACAACTCAAAAATATAAATAGATGATACCTGGAACATGAGGCTAGACTTTCCCATACCCCAAGTACCAGTGATACCGACAGCTATGGGAGGCTTTGTATCAGGGTTCAAAAGTAATGCAGCAATACCCTTGGCGTAGTCCACTCTCCCTGTTCAATACATATATAGCTTTATACATATTTCTATAACTCAACTAAACTTATGATAACCAGCTTCTCAAACGAAGTCAATTTTTCTTTCTGTTTTTTTTACCAAGAGTGTCTACTATAGCTGGCCTGTCATTTCTCTGTTCTTTGATCGTGTTGATTAGTTTTGAAACTGCAAACAAAGCGAGCACCTTATCAATAAACCGCAGTTTTGATGTTAATAAGACTACGGAAGTCGGATAGAAAAATTACCCCTCGTTACATTATGTTGGCTTGCTGCATCTAGTGTTCTCTTCCATTCACTGTCAAGAATGTCCCCAATTGGATAACCTTTGATCATCAGTTCTTTCGTCATTTCTAAATCTCCCACAGAAGCAGCCATTCTCAACAAATTCCTTCCTTTTGTCTCTTCCCTTTTATGCAAAAGAAATTTGCCAACTGGATCATTCTCGCTTAGATTTTGATCAGCAGTGCCTAAACCTGCTGCTGAGGCCCACATGAGCAGCGATTTCTCTTCTTCAGATTCACAACGACTGAAAAGGGCATCGACCAATTTCTTTTTATCTCCAGTTTCTGCTTGCACTGCATAATGAAGAGCGGTTCGGCCATCACAGTCGCGTTCTCTGAGAGGGTGGGCACCATTCTCCAACAGAATTCCCACTATATCAATATCTCCACGTTTTGCTGCCTTATGGAGGGCCGTCTGTCCCAGAAAATCCCCTCTGCTTAAATACTTTGTTTTAAATTTACCGTTGGAAAGAAGCGTGTTCACAAATTCCACGTTCCCTTGTGAAATAGCAACATGCAATGGGGTCAGACCACTGCGGTCTGCCAAATCATCTACAGCCACATCTTTCTTCTCCCATGCATCCACCCATTGCCTTATTAGGACTGTACCCTTGTATTTTCCTTTAGCTAAATCATATAAAGGGTTTCGGCGGTCTCTATCTTTCATATATAGTAGTTTTGGATTTATGCCCAGAAGAACATTGCAGAGGTTCTCATGTCCATTCAGAGCCGCCTCATGAAGAGCAGTCCTCCCTCTTCTGTCACATTCAGCCACCATTTTTACAACTTCTTCCTGACTTTCCCGCCTTAATGTGGATAAAATGATATTTCTTGCACTATCGTCCTCATCAAGCATAGCAGCCCGATGCAGAGCCGATTTCCCATCTTCATCACAATCACCAGCTGGCAGCTTTATACCTTTTTCATACAACAACTCAACAGTATCTAGACCACCAACTAGTAAAGAGTAGCGGAGGAGCTGTTCCTGATCCACTTTACTCAGATAACCTTCTGCCTCTTTCGACTTTGATAACAACTTGGCTGTTGAAGCATAATCCTTCTTGCCAATAGCTACATCTAAAGCTGTGTTTCCTTTTTTGTCTCTTAAATCAACAGACTCTGCTGCCTCCTGACTTTTCATGAGCACATTTATAAGTTCATCACTCCCTTCTCCTTCAACTGCATAGTGCAGAGGAGTCATACCCTTTTTGTCTTGAGCATTCACTGAAGCATTGTATTCAACGAGCAGTTCACAGAGACTTGCATCTCCCCGCTCAGAAGCGATGTGCAGAGCCGTCGCCTCATTCTCATTAACTTTATTCACAAAGCGACCTCGACTCTCCTCATCACACCTGTCTAGCAAAAGTTGCGCAAACTTTACACCCTTATCTCTGTCATTAAATTCCGCAACATTGTGTAAGTTGGTGTTTTTAACTCTTCCACGAATTGTATAGCATCCTGCAGCCTCAGCACTGCATTTCAGTAGCATGTCTACATCATCAACAGTTACCCATCTTTCATAAATAATCATTGCGGATAAAAGCTTGTTGAGGACACCGTAATTGCCCGTCTTATCGTGGCACCTCCACTTTGCGTTATGTTTTAGCATCTCACTAAATCTGTGTGGATCCCTATCTGCTTTCTCCTCTACTTCTGACAGGAACTCTCCTACGCAATTGCCACGGCAAATATGCGTCAATGGTTCGTGTACGATGTCCGATCGATAATAAGACAGCCATTCCAGATTGCAAGCGGCTTCCACGCAATTCTTCTTGCTTGTACTTTTTGTCTTCATACACCTTATAGTTTCAAGACGGTAAACTGAATGATCTTCTACAATATACCCCGCAAATGTTTCGCACACAAAGCTCCAGAATACCTCTGCAACGTCTCCCGTCTGTGCAAAGTCCGGAAGATAATATTTGTGACCACAAAACCCTCTGAAATGCCGCATCGTATAGCCAGTGAGTTGTTCTTCTTCTTTTACAATTTGCATCATGCCCGTGAGTACCTCTTCGACCGAATCTGTGCCAGAATACTTTGTCCTTCTCCCCTTTTCACGCGCAGCAACTTCCTCGTCCGCAAGTCTTCTGGCTAACCTACCTATGGCTTCATTCATCTTTTTAAACTCTGCGGCATCAAGGAATGGTAGATTTCCTCCTCTCACATCACTCAGCTTCATCATGGTCTCAGATTTTGACCAAGAGTTGAGCAACCAGTAAACAACTTCAAAATTCCAATCATCCACGCACAAAAATAATGCCACTTCTTCTCCCAACTCGCTGAGATTAACATCAGCGTATGGAGTACCTGAAGACACATATAACTAATATTAATTTTTGGGTCGCATTTGTTATAATTTGATAAGCTACGGTATGTTTTCTAAACTTATAATGTATTTAGCAATAATCAAATTTATTCGCACGTATAGTTATATTCGTTAACTATAGTTATTTTATTGTATATGTAAATATTTGAAGGAAAAACAATGGGAGATTTGCAGATACAAAAACTAACACAGCTGATTAATATACATCTTCAGATTTTTTTAGTACATAAATAAGATTGCACATAAAGTATAGCTTAAGACAACTAATTAGTATATGAGAATTCAGTTCCTAAACAGAAAAAACACCAATAAAAGATAGTTTCATTCCAGAAAAAGAGAGCTGCTGCTCTTACAATAAACACAGATAAAGATCAGACTCAAACTACCGCTTCTACAATGAAAAATAAACTACAAACAGACTTGCTAATGCTAGAAATGAGCTGCTGCTCTTACATGCTTAACTGAGGTACTGTTTGCTTCTTCACTCTACATTCTACATTGCTCAAGCACCTATACTTATAGTGAAATTTCTTATCTGAATATTTATGAACTGCTCTTTTATTTCACATGGTTACTGTAAATATCATAAATCGGATTTGCAGTCCACTGAAGATTCCAGATAAGATAAGCTTTGAAGAAACCAAATAAATATACGGATCATTAAATAAATTTTGAAGTCTTCAACACTGCAACTTCTGTGCCTTGTCTGATTCCAATACTGACTCTGCAGTGGTATTGGTAGTTGGGATTGCTATTTCCAATACTCCCCCTTGATCACAACTACCGGTACTTAGGATGCCTAAACAATCTTGTAGGTGCTCAAAGCTTTCTCATCCTAGTGGCTTAGTGAACATACTGATCTTAGTAGAACCACTACATTTGATTGATGATGAAGGATTTGACCATGGGTCCTTACACATGACTAATGGTTAGGTTTGTTAACCATTGGGTTTATCCATTACCTCCCAATTAAATGATGGGGTCATCCATACCACATAAAAGGGGCAAGTCCACCACCTTCATGTCGACATGAGTCAAAATTCTCATGATAAAAAAGTAGATGTCATATGAGCTTTTGGCTGTAAAGCTCCCATGCTTATCCCATGGGTCTTAGTACTATTATCCTTTTAGACGCTTGTGTGATAAAGTTTCTTGTTGCCTTCTTTCCAGGTGTCTTTCACATCTTTATGAACTCAACTACATTTCATTTTTTAATATAGAAAAGGTAGTAGAACCATAGGGGCTTCACTTAGAGAACATAGGTCGTATCATGTGCATTCGTGGCATACTAAAGAATACCCCTATTTTCAAAAAATATTGCCCCAAATTTCTTTTTTGTTACCTCCTTCCAATACCCCACACATTCCTTTTCATTAATAAACCCTCTTAATCCCCAACCCCNCCCCCCCCCCCCCACCCCACCCCGCACGTGTCCCAATGTAAACAATATATTGCCTTACTTTTTGCTCATTTTAAAGCCCCCAATATGAATGTACATGATAAGGTATTACTCCATTAGGGAGTTCCCCTGTGAGTAGAACTTATAAATAAATAGAGACCACTCGCTCATAATTAGCAAGTCGAAGTGAGTGTCAAAGGGTTCTAAGAGTCTTGAACCATCTGGTTTTGGTTTAGGTATTTGTGTTTGTATTAATATTAGAGTCTTATATAGTTTTCCATAGATGGTATGCTCTATGTCATTTAAGATATCCAAAATCAAACTAGCGTATGTTTCATAAATTCTTATAAATGTATGATTAAAGACATCAACTTCATGTCCACTAATCCTAATTATTGTTGTATTTTTATCCCCGCAAAATCACTATTGATCCTCATAGCTATCGTTAAAGTTGGTATCAAAATCATAATCAAAAGTTTGAGTTAATATAAATCTTTCTTCTTGAGTCTTTACCTATCTCTAAATTGCTCCATTATCTATATGTCATTTGAATGTCCTTGATAATCTTTTGAATTTTAAGTAGTGTGGTCCGAGTAGTAAGCCCCTATAGTTAGCTATGTTGAGGTGTTTTGGCAATGAGACTGTTGGTCGGCTTGAAGAAGTAAGAAGTTATTACAGAGAAAAAGTCAAATGCAGAGAAAATATTAGGTGAGAAAGATTTCGGCGTACAAAGAATAGATCAAATACGTTTTTGCAACCACCCACCTCAAACAGATGTTACTTTTGAAAGTCCTGAAAATCATTCTAATACTAAGGGAGCTATAGATGCTGATAGATTTCCTTTCATAAGATTTAAAGTTCCTTTTAAGGAACCTGAAGAAATATATCAAGATGTTAAAGGTGTCAAAGGTGTGTTTAAATATCAGTTTAAGTGTCTATGTAACGTTCGTGAGATATAACATGAAGTCAAAAATGGAAGTCAAATTTAGGTACAACTACTCTCTAATGCCAAATTTCAACAACATAGAAGAATAACTCAGTAAAATCCTAAAGCCTATCAGTATATGCATTTATCCTTTGTCTGAATAGTTATTGAAGAACATTCTAGGAGAGGACTTCCTATCATTATTATAAGGATGTTATTTAGGATTCTAGACATATTACAACAAGTGGTGCAATTTTAGTAATAGTTTGCAATAACATGCCGAAACGACCCTATTATCTTTGCTTCTTCTCTTAATTTATCTATATTTCTACTATTCAAACTGAGAACACTACTTTTTGCATTGATTATACTATTTTCAATTAGCAAAAGACTAGTGAGAAAAACAAGAACAATCCACAGGAGAAATTAAATCAAAAGTTGCAACTGTTGTAAAAAATTATAAATGAATGTATAGCTTAGAATGGAAACACATCATTACATTCTAACTAGAATTGTTTCATTACAAGCCACCAATTTAAAATAACTACAAAGATTTCTTGTCTTGGTAAACTATATTACAGGATTCTACAAGAATATTGCAGAAGACAGAGCATTTCTCATTTAACTTGTAAGAAAAAATCCTCTTACATGGACTAGCATCCATAATGAAGTTATTCAACATATTAAGGATAAATGTATCAATCTTCCACAATTGAGATTGTCAGGCCCTAGTCTTAAAATAGTTAAAACTAGTGCTAGTGAAACAAGTTGAGGTGTAATTCTAAAACAAAATTTTCATGATGGACTTGATGAAATAATCAGCTATATTTTTGGAAGTTTTAAATGAAATAAAATGAATAATCATTGTACTCATAAATAAATTTTATATTTTTATAGTTGATCAACTTTGTCTGCTTAGATCTAAATTAAAGAATCTTTAAGGGTTTTTTAAAGGGGAATCTAAGGACAAGGTAAAAAGAGGAAGGCTACTAAGATGACCCAATTCCAAGACACTTTTTACTTTCAAATTGAACATCTCCTAGGAAGAAAACATATTTATGAAAATTTTCTATCCTAAGAAGGACACAAAAGAAGGACAAGTGGGAATGATCCAATCAAGAGATCAAATGTGGACTATACAGATGATTGTGGATGTTAATCACATAGATTACCACTATCATATTTCTAAAAACTAGGGAAGACTATTTCAATGTTCATCACACACTCATAGGTCAAGACATTTTTAGATCTATTTTCTAATCGATGCAGATGAAGAAATCATAAGATTTCTTAGGGAGTCCTACCCCACACTTGATAGGCCAATTCAAGCTACAGAATGGGCCATAAAAATTCCAGATCCAATCATTTGAGCTCTTAAAATATGGCTTAGAAATCATGCACATATTATTAACCAATTCTTTGTCAGACCATGTCCTTGTGATCTTATTTTTCCAGCAAGATATTGATTATATTCAAAATTACTCAAATTTAATCTTGACTCATGAAAAACTAACTATTTGAATAGATTTTAATTAAAAATTATGGTCAATAGGTTTGAGACAATTTGGAAAATATTTCATGGAAATAGATGTTGCAATGGGTTGTAAATGAAAAAATTCCATCTTGGATCTTTACCAAGGAATATGTATGATCTTACTATCATCCAACTACATTCTCTCCAAATACACCTTGCATTAACAAGTCATCTGGAAGATCCCGGTCCAGCTAAACAACATATGTTTAATAATGAGCTATTCAACCCTAAATCCTTACCAGCTTAATGGTTAGGTTTTCTAATTTAATGGGGTTATCCCTAACCTCGTAACTAAATAATGGGGGTGATCTACACCACCATAAAAGGGGCAATTCCACCACCCTTATTTAGACACGATTTATACTTCTCATGATAAAATTGTAGATATCATGTGAGCTTTGCAAATATTATGCGTCTCAATATGATTTCCCTTTAGCTTCTTTTCTGATAAAGTTTCTTATCACATACTTTACATGTGTATTTTATATCTTTTTGGAACTCAACTACATTTCATTTATGATTACAAAAAAGGTGGTGGAACACATCTATAAATAGAGACCACTCACTAATAATTAAAAAGTTGAAGTGAGTGCCAAAGGGTTCTAAGAGTCCTAAATAATCTAGTTTTAGTTTCTATTTGTGTTAGTATTAGTATCAGAGTCTTATAAATTCTACCATAGAGAGTATGCTCTATCTTATTTGGGATATCAGAAATTGGACTGGTATAAACTTTCTATAAAGTCTTATATAGCACACAATAAAGAGATCAACTCCATGTCCAATATTCATTATTCTTGTTGTATTATTGATCCTCGCAGCTATATCTGATCCTTAATCAAAAGTTCAAGTTAATATAAATCTTACTTCTTGACTCTTTATCTATCTCTTAAAAACTTCATTATTTGAATAAGGGTTGTGTGAGTGAATACTGTGTAGAATACTAAAAAATTGCCAATTGCTTCAAAGTAAGTGTCAAACTAGAAATGTAATAGAAGATTTGGTAGTTGGACCCAAGTAGGCTTCACCCTTAATGATTCAATGAAGGGGTTGAAGTTTGGGTAGGATTGAGCAGGGGCATGTGTTGCCCCCAAATCCATTGCTCCCCCAGGATAGCATCTTGATCCTTCATACAATCAAGCAAAATAATAAAGAAACCACACATCTAGGATAAACCTCAAGTTTACCTTTCATAAGCAATTGCCATGTGACTGAGATCCACTAGTGTAGTTATAAGAGACCAGGGCACAAGTGATTGAATTATCCAATTAAACCACTGGCAGCAAAGTAAGACTAACAGAGAAATTAATAGAAGAATAAAAAATAATAAGGTCATTTGACATGCTGTCACAAACTGTTCCTAAAGTTGCATCATTGGTTCTAATATGTCAACATATTTTAACATCATTAGAATTTAATGATGGGAAGTCCTCTCCTATAAAGTCCTTCAATACCTATTCAAACAAAAGATAAATACATATACTGCTAGGCTTTAGGATTTGACTGTCGTTCTTCTGTGTTATTGAATTTTTAGAGAATAGTTGCATCTGACCTTGACTTCCATCATTGACTTTATGTTGTATCTCACAAACCTTACATAGAATCTTAGACTGATATTTAAACACACCTTTAACATCTCTAACATGTAGATATATTCCTTCAAGTTTCTTAAAAGTAACTTTAAATCTATTGAAAGGAAATCTATTAGCATTTATAGCTTCCTTAGGAACAGATGGATTTTCATGATTTTCAAAAGTAACATCTGTTTGAGTTAGGTAGTCACCAAAACTTACTTGATTTATTCTCTATACATTGAAATCTTCATCGCCTAAGATAGATCTGCATTTGACATTCTATCCACAATGTTCTCTTGCTTCTTCATGTTGACTAACATGACTAACCAAAGGAGCTTACTGTTGGGACCATCCTACTTAAAATTTATAAGATTATAATGGACATTCAAATGACATAGGAATACTTGTTGATTTGGATACTTTGAGGACCTCCCTGCCGATATTATCTTTAAGGTGGATGATCGTTGTTGGTCACAATCACTAGATTACAAAGGTTTTCCATTCTAATGCATAATATGTTTTGAAAAATGCGTCATAGCCTAAATTGCTCAAGTTCAAGTAAAAAGTAGATTTTTTGGGCTCTTGTTGGAGTGAATCTCTTTCACATCATTACACCATGAGTTCTTTCCCTATCGAAGCTTATTCTTTGCCAAAACCTCCTTTGGATGAGGCATAACCCTCCCCACGACTAGTAGATTTGATAATATCTAACCCATTGCCTGGGGCTGGACAATAAACTCAAAATGACACAAGATATGAGAATTTTATGTTTGGAAGACATCATGTAAACCTAGTTCATTACAAAAATGTTGAAGCTCTAGAACTTTCATCTCTCGCCTCAGGCAATGTTGAGGATAGAACTACAAATGCTCTTACTGAGGTTGAGTACAATAAATAGAAAACCATGAAACAGTCCTGGAACTCTTGATCATTCTTTTGTTGCCCACATTAAAAGCAACAATACTTGGGAGTTGATGAAAAGAAAAAAGATCCCTTATATTAAAGGATATGAATCTGATCATAATATACAGCCACTCTCTTACGCTAGAAATGGTGTTGAAACCAGCAATTTGAATTAAATTGTTTATATTCCTAAGTCTGAGAACCCTTAAAGATGATTTTTTGCACCCCTTCTTTAGGTTGGATGCACCTTAATTTCTATGACCCAAGCAGTCTAAATCAATATTTTTTCTCTCATGAATTACATACATCACAACTAGTTATAGATTTTTTTTTAAAAAAAAGAAATTCTATCTTCTTTTGAATAAGAAAAATATAGCATGACAAATATGCATGTATCTAAACTTGAATTTGTCCTTTAGCTAAGTAGCCACAAGTTAGGAGATCACATTCATCAAAGTTACCTAGAGGTCAGACTTAATTAAACAATATTTCCAAAAATTTGAACCTTAGAAATTTAAGTACCAGATTCATCCTCTGCAGATGTTTGAGTCTCAATGAGGAGCATGTAGCCCATGCAGCTTCTGAACTCATTTTTTATGTCATAACCATAACCAGATCCACTTATCCAACCATCCAGCAGACGCGCTCTGTCCCATTCCTTCAAATGTTGTTGCACCATATTACTCTCCAGCCCCTTTTTCGCTTCTTCATAAGTTGCCAAACGCCATCCATTTGGAGTGCTGTGATAACTCCTTTCAACCTTCTTGAAACTCCTTACTTTCTCCATTTCCTTTTCTACTTAAAACAAGGGTTTAATGCAGCAAAAACCTTCTGAGATCTCAGCATCGAAGCTGTAGAAGAAAACATATATACACTTAAATCCATCCAAAGAAACAGAAGCTCAGATCATCTACCCCTTTTGAAATATTGTAGTATAAGTGAAAGTAATGAAAAGAGCCAAAGCACCTTGTACATATACTAACCTCAACCAATTTCTGCAGTAGCAACATCAACGAAATCAGAGCTAATATGTTAGCTGCAGAAGCCCTCTTCAAAGATTCCTAACACCCACTCCAACGCTTCAACGCAGTTTTCATATCTATATGTTTTTGTCAATTATTTGGTTTTTTTAATCTTCAATTAATTAAAAACCATTCTGATTCCTTCCTAGATGTTGCACAGAGTTGGTAGATTGATTTGTCTTATCAGGAAGAATTTGTCGGGTGAATAGTCGTTTCCAGATTTGTTTATACAAGAATTAAAATGTATCGTTTGACCTGATTTATTAATTAATTTAAAATTTAAACTAAGCTAGAGTACAACTCTCTTTTTTATTTTAATTATACTCCATCAGTAAAAAAAAAACGAATAAAAGAAAAGGTCCATTCTGATCCGAGAAGGACTTGTGCGAAGTGGCGTGTACTCAAGCAAATGTGCATTTGTTTAATCCATTTTGCATTGCATCCAAGGTCCATCAACGTGGCTGCCACTATCGTCCAGCGTGCGGTCCATTAGAGATTTAAGATTATTAATCCCATGTGAGTAACACGCTTATAGAGACATTAATATACTACAATTATGTAATATAATCTTGATTAGTTTTATAATAAATTAATACAATATAGTTGTTAATAATAAATAACTCTAGTAGAAACTTAAGTAAACTTTGATCTTACCAAATCGTAGATGTAATTGTAGATATAATGGTAGTTGTAATATTTTTCAAAGAATATTAATTCTAAATGTATGGTTAAAACATAACCTTAATTATTATATTATAATTAGCAATCACATTTTGGTGTGTGATGGAAAGTGTGCGATGGAAAGGGGGGAGAGGTTATAAAATTAAATTAAGAAAAAGTTGGTCTAATTTTTTCAATATACAATTATTTCCTAGCTAACACCAACTCTTAGAGAGTTACAAAAGTCAATGATTTTAGAGAGGTAGCTTTTGCACAACCCATACTATATGAACTTTCCAGCTTTAATTAAGGATGTTGCTCACTCCAGATGGGGCCCGTTGAGAGGACACTGGCAAATAATTTGCCTTTATGCCTATCATTTGGAATTTCCTAGAGAGTTCTAAAGCGTTTTCAACTACACACCCTGTAAGAAGGGCATTATAGGAGATCACATTTCTAGGAGGGATGATGTATGCTAAGGGTTGTATACAACGACTAATTAAAGCCCGTGATGAATGATGCCCAAATCTGGGATGCCTGGGTAGACTATGATGGCGAACAAAAGAAGCTGCTTGTTTTTCACTCAAATAGCTCGAATGTCCTAAAACTGCAGGGCAACAATCCTCTTTCGTCATATTCGGCTTAAAAATTCTCACTTAAATGTTCACCAGATGAACACGACATTCTTGCTCCCTGACACCATTTGATGAAATTCTCCTAAAATGTGGAAAATAAACAAGTTTTTTAATGAATAGCATGCCCAAATTTCATTCTCCTTACCACCCTCTTCTTTGATTCTTGGAGAAAATATGTCTTGATGCTCAAAATCACTGCCTTTTGGAGTTTCAAATGGTTGGTAAAGGATGAGATTGTCACCTTAAGATGATAGCCTGCTACCAATTAGAGAGAGAATTTACCGCCTTAGGAAGGTGAAATTGCTACTCACAAGGTAGTTAATTACCCCCTTCAAGTAATTTACTCCCTCTTCTTGATAGTTCACTGCCTGAAGATGATGGTTGTTGCCAATGCAAGACAATTTACTCCTCGCCAAGGTGATTTGCTGCCCTAATTCAAGGAAGAAAGTCATTTCCTTAATAGAAGAGATAGATTTGTTTTTGTTTGATGTTAAAATGAATCGACATTCCTTTCTTACACAGGTGGTTAGTATTTTGAGGAGACATGTCTTTACAATGGGCCAACCTGTTCTTTTTAGACCAATTAAGATAATATAAATTAGTCTCTTATTCCCTTATACAGGCGGACATAGTAAATGGGTGGCAATCGTATGTTTTTTGTTAATCATATTGCACCCTTCTCATCTTGATCGAGCCTCATGCACTCTTAGGAAAAAATCAAGCATCTTAGAGGATTATTAATCCTTCCGCCATCCCTCAAGGATTTTTCTTTATGTTTCTCCGAACTCCGATCTCAACCTTCAAATTCTCATGTCAATTATCGCTCATTGTTTTCTTCCATCATTTCATTCGAACTTGTTAACCAACGATAAGCTTCAAGCTCCATTCATCTAAGGTGGAAATTAGGCATGTAAGAGGATAAAGTATCCTTGGGGGATGGCGGAATCTGCCATCCCTCAAGGAATTTCTTTGATTACTTTCAAATTGCATGACTACATCTCATTTTCTTTTGCTTTCTTTTCCCCTATCGAGCATGTATGGAGATTAGAGACAAGTCTCTTACTCCAAAATCCAAGATGGAGTTTAAGTAGTGTTCAAGGATTTTTATATTAGCTGGGTAGGGATTGGGTGTTATAGAGGATTATTAATCCTCCAGCATTTAGTCAAATTTGATTTCAATTCTTATGCCAATTCCTCATTTCCTCCTTCGGTCTAATCTCCATCTTCTTGTGAACATTTATCATTTCATATCACTTCATCTTACAAGCTTGGAGGCTCATTTGAGTTTCCACCCCTACCAATGCATGTCAGAGATTGTGAGTAGGAGGGGATTCTTAATCCTATGAGGGTGGTGGAATCTGCCACCTCTCAAGGATTCCCTTTTCTTCACTTTTCAAACTCATTTTCGCGTCTTATACTCTCCACCCTTTCACTTTTGTTATTCATAAGGCAATTTTATCTTTTTTTTTTGGGAGGGGGGGGCTTGGTGTATATTTTAGCTCTTTTGAATACAAGGAAGAATTGAGATGGCTTTGAGGAAAATAATTCCTTGGAGGGTGGCAGAATCTCTTCAAGGATTTTCCTTGATTTCAATTTCCCTTACATTTTGATCTTGCCTTCTAGCATTCAGACGCTTTTCAATTTGTCAATCTCATCTTTATTCAATCATCTTTTCCTCCTCATTACACAAATTTGCAGTTTCATGCAATTGTGAAGAGACACTGTGGTCATCTTAAATGTTGTTGTTTTCAAAATCACGCTTTCCCAACATGTTAAGCTCATTTAGGTTGATTCTATTAGCAAGACCCATTTGAGACAGTAGCTCCCACTCATGCATTTGTACACTGTATTGTATACCTACATCGCTATCACGTTCATTTTCCTCTAGCAATTCATCTTCATTTTGAGTAACACGATCAACATGACAAACATTATATTTTTATGTATCCATACACTTCCAATTACTAATGATCTCATCTTTGGAGATGTCTATATCTCTGCCTATTGCACGGAAATTTTTATAAAGAAGAAGCTCACTCCAACAAAACAACTCAAAATTGTCAGTATTCTGCTGGAATGACATAAAACCTTGGATAGACTTGGACTATTTATTTTTCTTCTCTTTTGCATCATTTTCTCCCTTTACGATTGGCAGAATATGTGTAAGATCTTCTTGATTCGATTAGTGTTACTAGTTCTAAGTGTGTTGGACGATGCAAGTAGGCTTATATGCAAGTAGATTATATTTCACTGCCATCTAGTGTTTGTTTGATGTGGTGGAACACTTTTAAACCCACATTTAGTGATATGAATAGGCAATTGCAAATCACAAGAGGTAGTTTTTGTAACATATGGAAAATTTCTTGTGCGCTTATATCTCTCTCCTTAATGATCTCAGTCATGAACTTCTGGTATGCTTTAATGGAAGGATCTTGTTGGTTTGCATCAGCACTAATTCTTGCGAGCATATTAACACAACTCTCAGACTTTTTTTTCAGCCTTGGATGCATACTTGGAAATGTACCTAAGAACAAGAATCTACGGGGTATGTGCACCAAGTTGTGGACCAAAAAGGGGGGTATAAGTGGACACATTTTTTCTGAAATCGGGTAAACCTGAACTTGGAACAGGAGTTTGAGGGTCATGCACTCAAAATAAGAAGATGTGTAAAAATTAAACATTATAGTACTCTGAATCTAGTTTCTATAACACTAACTTTTTTTAAAACTAGATAAGATTAAGAGGGTCAAACCTCGCGCGCACGAAAACATGTTCCTGATTATTTTGGAAAAACATAACATAGTTGTTTCTGTGCGTGGTACAAAAGGTATAGTTATATTCAGTATTTTTTAAATCCCTTTTTTAGGATAATAGGTAAGAGTGAGGTCTAAAAGAACAAAAATGGAGGGAAAATGAGCCTCCAAGCCTTTGGGTCATTTTCCAAAGCTCTTCCCAAGCCATAACATGATCAGGTTTCTAAATTTCAAATAACCCAATTGGGTTATGAAAAGAAAAAAAGTACTTCAAAACCTGATCGAGTTTTGAAAAAGTAAAACTTTCTCCATAACCCACGCGAGTTTTGAAGATACTAAAATAGGCTTTACTCTAGAAACCATAACTTCCACATACGGAGTCCGATTGACTCCATTCACAATTCGTTGGAAAGATATTGAGATGATCTAATATATTATTAACCTATGATCATCTTTAGGCATCAAATTTGTTTTTCCATCCATTTGAATAAAGTAAGGTATAAAATAGGCACTCATTATTGCCCATACATGCAACGTATAGGAAAATCAGTATGCTCTCTCTCTCTCTCTCTCTCTCTCTCTCTCTCTCTCTCACACACACACACACACACACATTATTTCCCATACATGCAACATATAGGAAAATCAGTATGCTCTCTCTCTCTCTCTCTCTCTCTCTCTCTCTCTCTCTCTCTCTCTCTCTCTATTTCCCATACATGCAATGTATAGGAAAATTAGTATGCTCTATCTCTCTCTCTCATTATTTCCCATATATGCAACGTATAGGAAAATCAGTATGCTCTCTCTCTCTCATTATTGCCCATACATGCAACGTATAGGAAAATCAGTATGCTCTCTCTCTCTCTCTCTCACACACACACACACACATTATTGCTCATACATGAAACATATAGGAAAATCAGTATTCTCTCTCTCTCTCTCATTATTTCCTATACATTTCATGAGAGAGAGAGAGAGCATACTAATTTTCCTATATGTTGCATGTATGGGCAATAATGAGTGCCTATTTTATACCTTAGTTGATTCAAATGGATGGAAAAAATTTGATGCCTAAAGATGATCATAGGTTAATAATGTGTTAGATCATCTCAATATCTTTCCAATGCATTTTGAATGGAGTCAATCGGACTCCGTATGTGGAAGTTATGGCTTCCAGAGTAAAACCTATTTTAGTTTCTTCAAAACCCGCTCGGGTTATGGAGAAAGTTTTACTTCTTCAAAACCCAATCGGGTTTTGAAGTACTTTTTCTTTTCAAAACCCGTTCAGGTTTTGAAATACTTTTTGTTTTCCAAAACCCGATCGGGTTATGGCTCAGTTACCAAGCCTAGAAAAATTTCAAATTTTCAATAACCTGATAGGGTTATATGAAATTTGAATTTTTTTTAAAGATGTGTCCACTTTTTTGGTCCACAACTTGGTGCACACACCCTACGAGGTAACAAGATGGAAATATATATTATCCCTCCATATGGAGAGCATATGTGGGTTATGGATGTTCAACCTATCATCATTTCTTGATGGTTCATAGGATTTGTGACCTAATTCATCGCATAGTAAATGTGATTCTTTACATTCTTTCCAAGGAGCTTTATACCTGCATTCTACTTGTCGACCTTTCTTACATGGGAAAATCCTTTCAGTACATCTGGTGTGCCTCTACACACGATTAACCAATTCTTCATAGTCAACATATGGATCCCTTGCAGTTATTGTAGTTGTGTTTAGCAAGCACGGATCATCAGTTTGGGATCTATGCATCATGTTTCCAATTTCAAATTTTGAGCGAGGGTTCCAAGCAGTGACTTATTTTTTGAAGAATTCTTTATCTCTATTTACTTCATTAGGGTTCTTTCTGTTAGTAATAAATTAGAGGGGGGGTGAATCAGTGGCCTCAAAAATTAATCCTTAAATTAACCCTTAAAACTTATTACCACTTTTAAGCCTCTAGTTATACTCAGTCCTACAAAATGAATGCCTTGAAATACTTATATAACAATTTACTACTTGTCATAATGCTTTGTAAATCCTTCTTCTGTATGTTTACCGATAAGCAGTCTTTCATTTACCAAAACACAATAAATAGCTAGAGTATACCGATCAATCCAGAATTACATATGTGAAATGTAAAACAATAAAGTAATGAAACATAAACACATAACACATGGTTTTTTAACGTGGAAACCCTGTTAACAGAAAAACTACTGGGACTGGTACCCCAAATTTTCACTCTTCTGAAGTGAGCTCGGTTAAGAGCCAACCCTGTTAAAGGTTACAAACACACTGTTAGGTGTGACCTTGTTAGACAATTTAAAAGATAGTTTTTCACCTAGTATCTGGAATCTAATGCTACCATCCTTGATCAAACACTCACTTGCCCTGTCAATAGGTATCGGTCATATCCAATGCTACTTTCTATGATCAAACTTTTTGATACTCCTTGGGATGTATCTCAATTAAAAAAGACTTTTAAGTCCTTCTTTGTTAAGAGAATTGATGCTTCAATGGTTAAACTGAAACATTAAAGTGATTTGTTCACACATACAACTTAATTTCTGATTTTCAGATCTATTGTAAGTGCATTACCTCTCTGATCAATATAATCAATTCAATACCTTTGCTCCACACTATTCTTCTCTGTGATGTTGTTTCACTGTTCATCACTGTCTGCAGAATCTAGCTCTTTCCTCAGCTTGTTGATCAGGTCTGAATGAAGACTTTCTTCTCCTTCAGAATCTCTTCAGCATCTATTCTCTCTTCTCTTGTTCACCCCACAATTCGTAATGAATTGGGTTTGTCTCTTGATATAGACATGATTCACCGTTTCCTAGCTTTCTTGATTCTTGGTGTGATCCACAATTCTCGCCAATTAGATTTAAAGAAAAACTCTAATTTTATCTTGTAGAGATCTTTTTTCCAACTAGACAAAGCAGCTTTAAATCCATTACTTATCCTTGACTTTATTTTGTCAATTAAAAAAATGATAAGTATTAGTTAAGTCTATTTTTAGCTCTTGACAGTTAAGAATTTTGTCATTTCTAAACTCTCTGTTATGTCGTTCAACACTTCAATTAATTATTGGTGACAACTGAGTGTTCTTTCGGTGTGACTTTAGTTGTCTTCAAGATCTCCATCCTTGTCTTTTCTGTTGGGCAACATTGTAATTCTATCCGTCAGGTTACACTGTGCTTTGCTCGTCGGGCAACACTGTGACTTTTGCTCGTCGGTAATGCTATGCATTTTTCTCGTCGAGTAACACTATGACTTTTCTCTTTTACTCTGACCGTCGGTATGCACTCTGTCAGTGTATATAGTCACTTTGTGAATACTTGACTTATATGCATTACTGATAGCATAGCTTTTGATTCATCGGTTCTTTGAATCCTTTGGCAGTATGTTCATGACCATACAGATTATATCAAGTTGACATCAATGACAATACAATAAATTATGATTTAATGCCTTGCATGATCATCAACTTAACATCTTCAAACATTCAATCAGTTATAGTTCATCAATCTCTCCCTTTGGAATTGATGGTAACACAGTACATTATCACACTATATTATTACTAATACAATATGAAATATAACATTTTGAAGTTCATCAAACTACCAATCTTATGTACTATAACCGATACAAATATCTGGTCCTCAGTAAGCTTCTCATAGCTTAGATTTGATTCTTGCAGCTTTCTTTTTTTCTTCAATCCATTCACTAGATAGATGTAGAATCTTTCTTGCTCTGATGTGATGTGTTCTCCTTCTATGTCAAACTCTCTCCCTTTCATTGTTCTCTTTTCTTTTGATGTTTTTGTCAGCAATTTTCTCTCTTTGTATGTACTCTCCCTTTCTTTTTACATCTCTCCCTTTGGATAATGTGATGGATATAATCTTTCATTTATTTATAGTCTCTCCCATGGATATAATCTCTCCCTGAAGTGATAATGGATATAATCTCTCCCTTTGACAGCAATGCCAAACAAATATTTTTGACAGTAATGTCAAACAAATCCTTTCTATCCATAATATACTCCTTGAATTTTCCAATCCATCGGTAATACAATAACTCTGGTTCTCGTAGTAGATAAATACCTTGTTGTGTATAGATTTATCTTTGAAGTCCATTTCTTTGCTTGCATCAACATGAATAATATTATGATAATATTTAGGCTGATGCAGCCTTCTAGCCATTTTACTGACCAGTAGACAAGGGTCTGACCCCTAGTCTCTTTTTCAAGTACTCAAATGCATCCTTGGGCAATGGCTTGGTGAAGATATCGGTCAATTGTTCCTTTGATTGCACATACTCAAGTATCACCTCCTTTTCTTGAACTTGTTCTCTCAAATAATGATACTTGATGGAAATATGCCTTTTTTTGGCATGCATGACTGGATTCTTGGAAATTTTTATTGCACTTATATTATTATAATAGATAATTACTGGTCCAAGAATTTTTATATGCATACCTTCCAATAACTGTTAGATTCATGCAATATTTGAGCAGTTTGCAGCAGCAGCAACATACTTTGCTTCTGCAGTAGACTGAGAGATGCATCCTTGTTTCTTGTTGATCCATGTGACAAGTCTATCACCCATAAAGAATGCTCCTCCAGTTGTGCTCTTTCGGTCATCAATATTTCCATCCCAATCAATGTCGGTAAAGACCTTAAGTTCAAATTTGCCTTCTCTTCTATACCATAAGCCATATTCCTCGGTATTCTTTAAATATCTTAGGATTCTTTTCACAGCAGTCATATGTGATTCCCTGGGATTAGCAAAAAATCTTGCAACTATTCCTACTGCATGTACAATATTTGGTCTAGTATGTACAACATACATGAGTTTTCCAATCATTGATCCGTACAAAGTATGATTTACCTCTGATGACTTGTCCTCCTTTGTTAGCTTACATCCAGTTTCCATCGGTGCTCCAACTGGTTTGGACTCTTCCATCTTGAGTATTTTCAGCACTTCCTTGATGTATTTGGATTGTGTAATGAAAATACCTTCATCGTGTTGCATGATTTGCAGACCAAGAAAGAACTTGATCTCTCCAAACATAGACATCTCAAACTCTTTGCTCATTTCATTGGCAAATGATTTGCATAACATATCATTGCCTCAGAATATGATGTCATCAACAAATATCTCAGTAATCAAAATGTTAGCATCAATATCTTCCTTCAAATAAAGATTACTATTTTCACTAGTCCTTACAAATCTAATACTTATAAGATAGGAATGAATTCTTTCATGCCAGGCTCGAGGTGCTTGTTTCAATCCATATAGGGCTTTGTGTAGTCTACATACCATGTCCTTCTTGTCTGGATCAACAAACCCTTATGGTTGTTCAATGTATACCGCTTCTTCAAGTATTCCATTTAGGAATGCAGACTTGACATCTATTTGATATACCTTGAATCCTTTATATGTAGCATAAGAAAGTAATATTCTTACTCCTTCTAGCCTATCAACGGGTGCAAAGGTCTCTCCATAGTCAATCACTTCTTCTTGTACATACCCCTTGCATAGTAGTCTTGCTTTATTTCTGGTGACTTCTCCATTCTCATTCAGTTTATTCTTGAATATCCATTTTGTACTGATGACATTCTTGTCATCTGGTCTCGGTACAAGTGTCTAGATGTCTTATTTTTCTCTATCTGCTCAATCTCCTCATTCATAGCACTAATCCATTCATTATTATCAAGTGCAGCATTGACAGATTTTGGCTCATAATCACAAATAAGATATCTTGTGTTTAGAACCTTACTTTTGGTTCTCATACCATCCTTCTTATCTCCAATGATCTAGTTTTGTGGATGGTTCCTTCAGACATATCTGGAAAGTACAGGTTCAGCTCTTTGTCTATCATCTTGATCATCATTTTGTCCTTCATTATGTTCTCCATCACTTTGTGCATCTTCTTGAGCAATATCCTGATCGTCAGTATTTGCAACCTGATGCTCGGGTGCAATGATTTGTTTCTCGGGAGCTCTACATTGTTGGTCAAGTAGAGTGTCAGGTTCTTCATTGTAAACAAACCTGTTGTAGTCCTCTGGTTCTTTTATGGTTTCCTTTTCATTCTTCTCTGCAGATTCATCTATCTTTACATTTGCACTTTCAACAATTTTGTTAGAGGTTTTATTGAGACATTTATAAGCCTTGCTCTTGGTGGAATACCCTATAAATATTCCTTCATCACTCTTGGAGTCAAGTTTTCCATTTCTATCATATTCTAAGATATAACATTGGCTACCAAAAAATTTGAAGTAACTTAAATTGGGTGTGTAACCATACCATAGCTCATAGGGTGTCTTCTTGGTGTCTTTCTTCAATTGTACTATGTTCAATGTGTAAATGGCAGAACTGACAGCTTCTCTCCAGAAGATTTGGGTGATTCCTTTCTCTATCATCAGTGTCCTTGCACAATCAACTATGGATTTGTTCCTTCTTTTAGTAGTTCCATTTTGATGTGGTGTTCTTTGTGCAGAGACCTATCTTTTGATTCCATGCTCATTACAAAAGTTAGTGAATTCATCTGAAATAAATTCCCCTCCTCTATCGTACCTTAAGCATTTCAATTCTTTACCACTTTGTTTCTCAACCATTGATTTGTACCATTTAAACATCTTGAATGCTTCAGATTTATCTTTTAGAAATATTACTCTCATCATTCTAGAGCAATCATCAACATAGAGAATAAAATATCTATCTCCATAATAACTCTTTGTCCTCATAGGTCCACATAGGTTAGTATAGACTAATTCTAGAATGGCATCAGATGTATGGGTTTTTCCTTTGAAACTAGACTTTGTCATCTTACCTTTTTGACAATTCTTACACATGATATTATCAGGCTTGGTCATCATTGGTAAGCCTCTTACATTTCTCTTTTTTGCTTATCTTTATCATGTTGTCAAATTTCACATGACACAATCTTTTGTGCCACAACCATATGTCTTTGTTTCTTGCCATTAATCAAGTGGTGTTAGTATCATTCAGATAGAATAAGTTACCTTTTGTCTGCTCACCGGTACCAATCAGATTTCCTGATTTATTGAAGATATTTGCCTTCTTATTTTCAAATTCTACTATGTGACCTAAATTATTCAACTGAGAAATGCTAAATAGATTATAATTCAATCCTTTCACCCAATAAGCATTTTCACATTTTATCAAGTTATTCAACATTATAGTTCTTCTACCTTCAACTGGACAAGGTGTATCATTACCCATTCTTATTGATCCACCATTATAGTATTCAAAAGTCTCAAAAAATTTCTTGTCACCAGTCATATGGTGAGTGTAGCCACTATCTATGATCTAGACATCATTTTTACTAACTTTAGATATGAGTGCAATTTCTACATACCTTTCTTCAGCATCATCTAAATCATCTTTTACTGCCACAAACACCATCTCGATGTCTTCATTAGATTCGGTGTCAGTGTCATCATATTTGCATTTTTATAGGTAACTGGCCTTCTTTCCTTTGTCCTTGTAGTCTCAAGTATCTCTTCTTTCTAATTATCAGTTGCTTCTGTAATCACCTCTGTCAAAATTCTTTTCAAATAACCTTTCATTACTTCTGTTATCTTTTCTTCTGTTAGGACATCTTGAAGCAAAGTGTCCAATCTCTTTACAATTAAAACAAACAAGTGATAATTTACCTTTGTATTTACCTTTGCCTCTCTGTATTATTCTAGCCATAAGTGCTTCAATTTCATCAAGATCTTCTTCACTTTCACTATCACTATCTTATCTCATAGTGTGTTTATGACTTGATTTACTTATTCTCAAAGAAGATTTGAATGCAGACTCTATGTTTGGTAAGACACTGTTATCAAAATTGTTCATCTCAAATGAAATTAGTCTTCCAATCAAACTGTCTAGAGTAACATTGCTATTTTCTATTGCTCTCATTTCTTGTATGGAAGATACTCTAATAGCATAAGTAGGTAGTAAGGTTCTTAGAATTTTACTTACCACTATATCTTCTTCTAGTACACCTCCAACTCCTCGGATAGCATTGACTACCTCTTTGATTCTTGTGTTGTACTGTGTGATGTTTTCACCTTCTTTCATTTTGAGATCATCAAACTTTCCTCTAAGGCTTTCTGCCTTGGCTCTCAAAACATTCTTGTCACCACCATGTACAAGCATCAATTTGTCCCACATTTGCTTTGCAGTCTTTCAGATTTTGACATCTTTAAATTCAGCATCGGAGAGTGAGGAAGTAAGCTCTATTCATCATGCAGTTGTGTTCATGCTTCTCTCTCATTTGTTCAACTGTAGGTGATCCTATGGGAAACACATATTCAATATCTAAGTATTGAGTAACATCATTTCCAATACCTGATAAGTGGAGTCTTATTCTGCTTTTCCATTAAGCAAAATTGTCTTTGTTCAAATTGGGCACATCTCATCTATTCATCTTGTGATCTTTAGCTTAGGTATTGAAACCTTCCTTCTAAGAACACAAGCTCTGATAGCAATTGTTATTAATAACTGAGAGGGGGGGTGAATCAGTGGCCTCAAAAATTAATCCTTAAATCAACCCTTAAAACTTATTACCACTTTTAAGCCTCTGGTTATACTCAGTCCTACAAGACGAATGCCTTGAAATACTTATAATAATTTACTACTTGTTAGAATGCTTTGTAAATCCTTCTTCTGTATGTTTACCGATAAGCATTCTTTCATTTACCGAAACACAGTAAATAGCTAGAGTATACCGATCAAACCAGAATTGCATATGTAAAATGTAAAACAGTAAAGTAATGAAACATAAACACATAACACATGGATTTTTAACATGGAAACCCTATTAATGGAAAAACCACTGGGACTAGTACCCCAAATTTTCACTCTTCTAAAGTGAGCTCTGTTAAGAGCCAACCCTGTTAAAGGTTACAAACACACTGTTAGGTGTGACCTTGTTAGACGATTTAAAAGATAGTTTGTCACCTAGTATTTGGCATCTAATTCTACCATCCTTGATCAAACACTCACTTGGCCTATCAATAGGTATCGGGCATATCCAATGCTACTTTCTATCATCAAACTTTTGATACTCCTTGGGATGTATCTCAATTACAAAAGGCTTTTAAGTCCTACTTGGTTAAGAGACTTGATTTCAATAGTTAAACTGAAACATTAAAGTGATAGCTATTACATAAACAGAAGAAGCAGATAGAAGAGAGAAGACAGAAGAATGGCTATGGCGGCCGATAGGCCAGAGACTGCGCGGCCGATAGGATAGAAGTACCTAAAGCATGGGTTTTGATCAAATCTATTATCATGAAAGCGCATAAGGTGCAAAGCATATTCATGAAGTTGCAGGGTAAGTGTACAAAGATGGGGGACCAAAAAGGGGTATAAGATGCCACTTTTTTTTCTGAAATCAGCAAACTCTGAACTTCAACGAGAAATTGAGGATAGTTACACTAAAAATTCTAAAATGTGACGAAAACAAGAGTTGTTCTAATCCAAATATAGTTTCTAAACTACTAATTTATTTTAGATATGGTGGAGATTAAGGCCCTCAAAAAGGGGGAGCACAAAAAGTGGTCCTGCTTTTTGTGAAAAAACATAACATAGCGTCTAGAGTGCTCCCCCTAAAATGTTAACTTTTTTTAAAAAATAATTTAATCGCTCCAATTAGAAATTACCTAACACCACCTAGTTTATCCATGATTTTTCTACTAGTTTTTTGATGAAAGTGTGATTTTTTGTCATTTTCCGAAGTGGACACATCTTGAAAACGTAAAATTTTGTGTGCTCCCCCTAGAAATCATTGAAAACTAATTGAAAATCAAAAATTCTTTTTTTTTAAAGTGAGTAGAATGGAGTATTGTTTTTGTAAATGTAATTTTTTTCAAAATTTGATGAATGAGCCAAAATCTAAGCCCAAATGAATACACATTGGTTTTTGACAAAAATTGGACATACTTAGAAAAGAAATAAAAAAATGAAAAGCTCAACATAATGAGAATTTAAAATAAATTACATCGTTAGATAGCTATCAGAGAGATCTACAATATCATGTCGTTTGATTTTATTGTTATTGAACCACGTGCAAACCTGACAGGGAGCACACAAGAAAAATGTTATTTTTTCTATGTTTGTTAGAAAACATGTCTCAGACCTATTTGAATCCTCCAGGCCTTTGGGTTGGAACTCCAAGGAAAATCCAAGCCTTAGGCTTGGTAAACATCAATGTCATTAAAAGGGCATACGCCCTATACTCACTATAGGGTGTACGCCCTATATGGCATAAAGTACTATAGGGTGTACGCCCTATATTAGACACAAAATGAGAGAGAGAGAGAGAGAGAGAGAATTATCTTTGAGAATTCCTTGGTTGTTTTCCATTGTTTGCCATGACTTCATGTTGCAATCCTGCTTAGCTCTCCAACTCTGAGTTAGAGAAACTAAAAAGAGCAAATTGGACAAACATGTCATGAAACCCAAGGTAGTAAGAAAGTTTGCTTCATAGAGAATCTACATGCAATACTCATATCATGCATACCAAAAATAAGTTATCCTGATACACATGCACACGAATTGTAACAAGGTCTAGTGATGAGATTTGCACATGTGACATCCTTTGGATTAATATATAATGTCAAACACTAGAGGTGAAACAAGTATTCAAAGATTGTTACAGATAATGCCAAATAATAGAAGTGAAACAAGATAATGTAAAATACTAGAAAAACAAGTATTTAAACTCTCTCTCTCTCTCTCTCTCTCTCTCTCTCTCTTTGAGAATTCTACAAATATTCTTCAAGAATTCCTTGGTTGTTTTCCATTGTTTGCCATGACTTCATGTTGCAATCCTACTTAGCTCTCCAGCTCTGAGTTAGAGAAACTAAAAAGAGAAAATTGGACAAACATGTCATGAGACCCAGGGTAGTAACAAAGGTCGCTTCACAAATAATCTACATGTAATAATCATATCGTGCATACCAAAAATATTGTGTCAAGTTAGGCTCGAATGCATTGTACACACCTTACATAATTCAGAATCCTTGGGGATTCATAGAAAATAGAAGATTGATTTCCATCCAGTCCATGCCTAGTGTACCTATTGCTGCCTAACAAATTATAACAGGGGCTTCCACCTATTATGAGATCAAAACCTCCAATTGAGTTAATCATTTCATCAAGTCTCTCTACTGTTAGATCCTTCACATCCCCCACCTCAATTATTTTACCCTTTTGATATGATTTTTCCCACCATCTTCTAAGAATAAGCCTATTTTATTTGCAAATTTTTGTAGATACAACATAATTGATTAGAATACCCAAACGATGCAAAGCAACTTCTGCACCCCCAATTCCAAAGAATAGAGAAAGGACATTTATCCCCTTTGGATAAATAGGCTTCAAAACAGAAAGGTGGTATCCTATCGTTTCTACCTGAAAAGCAATTCCAAGGGATCGTATACGCTCTATCCTCGAAGAATAGATACGTGTGTGGCAAAGGTAAAATCTGACAATACTTTTGATATTCAAGAATTTCCTCTTCAATTATCATTGGTGGCAAAGGTAAACTCTGAAAATGATTATCAATAGGAAGGTTATGCACATAGCCATGTTTTCTACTAGAAACTGAAAAGTACTTAGAATCCACAAATTCTGGTTCAATATTATGGAGATATCAGGATATTTTTGCCCATACACCCCTTAGTGTATTAAACAAATTTTCAAAATAAAAATAGGGGGGTCCTTGCACAAACTGTTTAAGCTTTATTCGTTGATCAATAGGGTGGCCTAGAACTCCAAAGCCAACCAATCCTTTAACATGGTGTGGTAAATGAAAAAATTCATATTATCTTCTACAGAAAAACCTTTGAAAGACGTACTTCCTTCCAAGTTTATCTTCTGAAATGGTTTCTTGTGATGGGTTTCATTTCAATTATTTAGTCTTTCATTCAATCCCTGCAAAAGGAAACCTTTATTAGCATGACTAATCAAATTGATGACCCCAGGATTATAATTGGTAATGGATTCTTCATTTTGCACTTGTTTGTGCCTCTCTCTCTCTCTCTCTCTCTCTCTCTCTCTCTCTCTCTCTCTCTCACACACACACACACCTCCCCTCTCTTAAAAATTATGGACATTATTTTTCCTCTCTCTCTCATTTTTTTTGTCTAACATAGTGTGTACGCCCTATAGGGTGTGTGTCCTATGTAAGAACACAAAAAATAGTAATAAAGGTAAGAAACTTGTGAAAGAGGCCCACTTTTAACTGTTACTGTCTATTTTTTATAGTCTACTCAAAAAATATTCGCTTTTCATGGTGTTGAAAATCACAAAGAACTATATTCTATCAATTTGCAATACATTTTTGTTCAGAAGTCAACATTGAAGAACGAAAATCAATCATTCTTCACCAAAATTGATCCATCAACGTAAGTTTTTTATTTTCTACATGTGAATTGTGAATACAGAGTTTTTTTGTTTATAATTGCTATGATATGGATTTGTTGAAGAAATAATTTAACCTATTGTAAAAGATTTCTATTATATTTTGAGTTAATATAATTTAGATTGATATTATAAAATTTTACTTCTTGTAATAGATTAATATAATAATTTGGAAATTGTAATGAATTCATATGTAGAAATCATCATCATGCCAAGGAAACGAGAAAAGACTCTAACACCAGAAGAATATGAAAGAAACAAAGAGAAGAAAAGGGAAAGAATGTGACAACTTCATGAACACAAAAAATTGCATAACATAGAAGAAGATTTGCCTTTAGATGAGGAACATGAAACATCAATATAAAGTAAGAGAGAATTGGAATTCAAAAAAAAAAGGCAATGGATGAGAAATTTGTGTGCAACAAGATAATTGAAAAACTTGCCGACCCAATCTCGGTTGATGCAAAAACTTGCAATGTTGCGCAGTTGAAAGCTAAAATATTGCATATGTTTAAAATCACTCGTCGTGGCATCAAACTGTTTCTTCCAATAGCTCCGTAATGCCGGATGAATTCTAGGAATAACCCTTTCATGGAGGCAAAGAGGCTCAAACATTTCTGACCGTTATGGAGCCAAGTGTCCCTCAAGGTGAACCAAGCAACAAAATTACTGATATATAGGAGTCTGTTTCTTAAATCTCCTGAGGGGTATTGAAAATTCATCAAGTGCTACAGGACCATGTCATGGAGGCCTCCAATAACCTATCTCATATTTTGGATGTTCACTTTTTTTTTCATTTTCTGACCCAATCTCGGTTGATGCCAAAACTTGCAATGTTGCGCAGTTGAAAGCTGAAACATTGCATATCTTGAAAACCACCTTTCGTGACATCGAACCATCTAGGCCAATAGCTCTAGAATGTAGGGTGAATGCTAGAAATGGCCCTTTCATGGAGGCGAAGAGGCTCAAATGTTGTCGACCGCTATGGAGTCAAGTGTCCCTCAAGGTGCACCAGGCAACAAAATTATTGATATTCAGGAGTCTATTTCTCAGAGCTCCTGAGGGGTATCAATGAGATGTCAAGTGATAAAGGACCATGTCAATAAATCCTATGATAACCTATCTCATATTTTGGAGATTCACTTTTATTTTCATTTTCTGACCCAGTCTCTGTTGATGTAAAAACTTGCAATGTTGTGCAGTTGAAAGCTACAATATTGCATATCTTGAAAATCGCTCATCGTGGCATCAAACCATCTCTACCAACAACTCCCAAATGTTGGATGAATGTTAAGAATGACCTTTTCATGGAGGTGAAGAGGGTCAAACATTGTCAACCGCTATGGAGCGAAGTGTCCCTCAAGGAACACCAGGCAATAAAATTGTAGATATTCAGGAGTCTATTTCTTGGAGCTCTCGAGGGGTATCAAAAATCCATCAAGTGATACATGACCATGTCATGGAGGGTTGCAATAACCTATCTCAGTTTTTGGAGATTCATTTTTTGTTTCATTTTCCAACCCAATCTCGGTTGATGCCAAAATATGCAATATTGTGCAGTTGAATGCTGACACATTGCATATCTTGAAAACCGCTCATTGTGGCATCGAACCGTCTCTACCAATAGCTCCAAAATTCCAATTGAATGCTAGGAATGAACCTTTCATGGAGGCAAAGAGGCTCGAATGTTGCCGACCGTTATGGAGCCAAGTGTCCCTTAAGGTGCACTAGGCAACAAAATTATCGATAATCAGGAGTTCATTTCTCAAAGCTCCCAAGGGGTATCGACAAGCCGTCAAGTGCTACAGGACCATGTCATGAATGCCTATGATAACCTATCTCAGATTTTGGATATTTTCTTTCATTTTCATTTTCTGACCCAATCTCAGTTGATGCAAAAACTTGTAATGTTGCGCAGTTGAAAGCTGAAACATTGCATATCTTGAAAACCGCTCGTCCTGATATTGAACCGTCTTGGCTAACACCTTCAATTTGACATGTAAATGTTAGGAATAACCTTTTTTATGCTTCACAACTCATTCAAACATTTGGGACCACAATGTACTGGGTCATCCCTTAACATTATTATAGTGCCCTAAATAGGTCCAAGTGGTCAAAATGCTCCAATAGGACTAAAATTGGGTAGGGGAGGATTGATATTTTTATCTTATATGAACTATTATCATTTCATTAAGGTGTTGGAATGAAAATTACGAGTCTAGGTTTATGAAATGAAACATGCATTCTCATTAAGTATGAATCATTCAGTAATAATATACATAGATACAAGTGCAAACATAAATATAAGACATAAGCAATTTACAAAGCATAAGACATCCACATAAACATAAAGTAGTATACATCAGTACACATGATATATTCATAGAGAATGAAGAAAAATATATATGTCCAATAATGTCATAGATCAAATATGTCCAATAAAGTTAAATTGGCATCGTGAAAGCCAAATGGATATAGAACATGTCACTTATACAATATACAAAAAATATGTCTAGTAATGCCATATTGGCATACAATGATTATCACTAATCTATTCATTGCCTGGAAGGGGAAGAAAAAAAATCTCAGGATGTCTTCGATCATCGCGTCAATGGAGATGCAGTACTCTTCTAAGTGCGCTCACTAGTCCTCATGTCTAGATTCTTTTGCAGCTCAAGCTGATAAAATAACAATTATAAACATCAATAACTAATATACATAGGAATTTGATTATAGGATGACATAAAATAGATTATTTGCTTACCGCTACCAAATAGTCGCTATGTACATCCACCGAAGAGGCACGCTAATGATCTGGAGTAATGAGTCCCTACAACAATGATCAAAATAATATTTAAAATACATACATGAATATCATTAAAAATTTCAATACAAACTATTAAATTAACAATTCTAATTAAGTAATATCTTTCATACCTCGGTCAATGTGTCAGAACTAGCTATAGCTATAGCTACGCCATGATTCAAACTATCACGAACAAAAGGAGGAGTCTCTGCTCTCATTAACTGAAAATGAACCAACAAGAGTATTATGTAGTTATCAAGAATACCTATAATATTTTACAACCCCACTAATTAATAAATGATACCTCTATGAAGGTGCCACTACATCCTTCAGTGTGCAGTGTCAGTGTCATAGCTCCAGCATAAAACTAGTGCACATGTATGGTAATTTATAAGACAACCATTAATATAAGAACAAACCACTGACTTGTTAATTATAATGCATTATTAAATATATAGATGTGGACTAAATGATGTCGTCACAAAGCCAAGTGAAGGAATGGGATCATTGCCATGACAACTTTGACTCTGGATTTTGATCATAATTTGTCTACTGATTTAGTTATTCATTCATTTATTAATTAAATATAATCAAGTAAATCAAATTAACATGCGAATAAACATACCTCAACAAAATGTGAACGAGGCCCTTCGTTGTCTAAAGTCATGCTCAATGGTCCAATAGTGAACTAATGTACATGCATGATAAGTTATGAGACAAACATCCATATAATTATAGAATAATCAAATGTATACTTTAAAACATGTCTTATTCGATACATACTTATGGAGTTGATGACGTAGTGTATAAGGGGTCTGGGGGATCATTACCATTGCAACCAACACTCTTTCCCTGAATTTTCATCATAAACAATAGATGTTAATTTAATTAAAGTCATTCATTTAAAAATGAAATATGATCAAATAAATTTAATGAACTTGCAAATATTTACCTGTGTATCAATGCCAAATGTTGCATTGAGAAAATCATCAGTCATCAATCCATCATCCTCTTCCTCTCTCTCAGAAGTACCAAATGTGCACAGGGATCTACAAGACCAAAAAAAAATGACCCCTCGTAGATTGACCATGGCCACCCTCGACTAGAGGAGTGGCGCATTGAATGAGAGTCTTTGTCAGAGAACTAATCATGCCTAGTGTGTCCACCTCCACATGTTCCTTCACATTGGAATGAATACTAACATGGTCCACCTGTGGCTTGCCACTAGGAAACTAAGGTGCATTAGGGTCACGATGTGTCATAGGTCTATCAAATGATGACCCCCCACCTCTACCCTAAGACTCTAGAAAGTCAAAATAATTTGGCACTTCCTTCAGGAAAAACTCACAATAGAGTTTCCTCAGGAAATAGATAGGAACCTCATGATTGTTACAGGGAGGGGAATAAAATACCATCCACCATCTGTCCCAAAATTTTGTTTTTATATCTTCATTCAAGCACCAATGAATTAGGATCCTCCTTGTTTTAGGTTTAAGATTTTTAATTTCCCTTGGCTTTTAAAAGAGTTTGCAAATGTCAAATTTTGTGATTTATTTCATTTTTATGTCCTCATATGATAATTTATTTGCATAATATTTTTTTTGTTCTTCTCTTTTGTTGTGCCATAAATTTAGTTGCCCACTAAGTGAACCTACGTGGGTCAAGATTAATTCTAATGATTTTGAAAGTGTTGTCCTTCTAGGATTTGTACCAATAGAATCTTTTAACCTCCTAATTAAAGATTCTATTTTTTTTTTCCCTCTTTCTATTTGGTTTATCAAGTTTTCATGTGTTCCAAGAGGAGGTTTCTCAATTGGTGAAGGCGGTTGGGGTTCATTTTCTTGGTTATTTTCAGCATCCATTTGTTCATGAGGAGAAGATAGAGGGTTTGGTTGAGGATTTTCTATCAAGAGATCATTCCTTCCTGGAAATTAAAAGAAAATCTATTTAAAAAGTCTAATTAAACATAAAATTTAAGACAAGAAACCTTGACAATTAAATTTGATTGAAAACTAAAAATTAAACCTAAATTTCAATACAAATAACATACATGGTTGTAGAATCACTTACCTCTTCTTTTGGTTCAACCTTGATGACATCATGGAGCCATTTTTTGCTTCAGTTTGATGGAGCGAAACCCACAATGAATTGTGTACACACTGTTATGGAGAGAAAATCAGCAAGCCACGAGTGTGGGCAAAGAAAATGAGCCACAAAAGTGGCTGCCCAAACTTTATTAAAAACCTAATAGGGCGCACGCCCTATGGTTTAAATTTCCCAAGCCATAGGGTGGCATGGGCTATAGGGAATGCACCCTATGTGCGTATGGGGACCAAAAAGGTATTTGGCACCTTTTTGGTCCCCCATATTGGTGCATATACCCTGCACTTCTCTAGCTCGACCTTGCAAAGGTTGTGATTTTCCATTTGGGAATAGAGTGGTAAATGCCATGTCAAATAAGCCCACATTTGTGTACTCATTAATGGGTGTTGATCCTATGGGTGGCCACTCGATAATGGTGTTTGTTTGGTGTTCTAGTTGCAAAGATTCTTTAATGATTTGTAGCTCATGTCGTTTGTTTGGTAGGCGAACCATAAACAATGTCAAATATTCTTGTTCACTTTCCAAGTCACTATGTATGTGTTCAAAGTCAATTCTTGTTTAAGATGGTTCAATTTTGTCACTTTTAAGCGTACGAAGTAGTCCTTAGATGTCAATAGTAGAATCGGGTAGTAGTGATAATGCAGAATTATCGAATTGAACATCATTGTAGTAAGGGTCAAACTTGATCTTGTATGCTAGTGCATTTTTAACATGACTTCTAAAAACATAGCAATCGTAAGCCTTCTAATGTTTATTAATTCTATGAATTATAAAAACATCCAATTCTTCAATCATATATGGAAAAGAGCTTGCAATTTTTTTTATCTTGGGGGAAGCTGATTGTGTGGCCACTATATTTGTATTGGCGACCATGGGCATGAGTGAATTGTAATACTGGATTAACACATGCAATGGGCATCTCTTCTACTTGTGTGATAACCCTCAAAATAGTTGGTTGTTCAAGCGGGTCCATATTGTTGGCTAAAGAGAAGCGATGTATTCCTTTCTCAACAATGCATCTCCTGCAAGTGATGTCGGTGCCTGTAGAACAAACATGCATACTAGGGTAGCGATCCTTACATATTAAATGTATGTAGCTTTGAGATCACATCTATTCTAATTTTAAATGTCTTACTTGTCTCTAAAAAGGAAGAGGAAAAATTCATATCCATTCCAGTATGTGATAGTGGATGTGGAGCACTCTGCTCTGGAAGATTTTATTGAACGGGCGTACATGGATGGTCATCGTGGGAGCTTGTGGAAGTTTGAAAGTGGGTAGTGAATGGTTTTCCAAGTGTATTGTGGTGTTTTTGCATGTGGGTGATGTCCTGACATGCACGTAGTTCTTCTTTATGGTGAGCATAATACAAGTGGCTTCTATTATGAGATTGCATTTGAGCAGGACTAGACTGGACCAGTGGTCTTCCAGAATCTTGGACATGTGAAAGTGGAATTGAAGGGTTTTGTTTAGGAAGATATGTTTCAGTGGACATAGAGGGCAGATGACTATGGGAACTTATAGAATCTTGGAAGTGGGTATGGAGTGGTTGAGGTGGTGGTTGGTGGGAGCAGTTTGTGTATTGGATGGAACGACACAAGTTTATTTCTTCTCTATGGAGATCATAATACAAGTGACTTCTTTCATGAGCTTGAAGATCAGGAGGCCTAGTTTGGTTTAGTTGTGTTTCAAAATCTTATACATTTGAGTTCATTTTCTGGATTGCAAAGAAGAGAGACAACATAGTGTCACTATCTTTGCACATTTAAACATTATAGAAACCTAAGAAAACCTAAGTTAGGATCAAAATAAGATGTAATTTTTAGCAACACATAAATAGAAATAGGAAAATATGCTTTGCAAAATAATTACAATCAAATTCTTAATCATGATTTTTTTTGGTCATAGGGTGTAATAGTAACCTAAGTTGTTGGCAATAGAACAAAGTGTGTGCGAGAATATACAAGTAAAAGGCCTCGAGCAAGACATGGCATACAGTTATTTGTAAACTCTTAGCAAAAATACTAAGTCACAGTGTATAGAATATAAAGTATAGATAAAGATAAACAAATTCATTCACATCACCATCTATAGCACGAACAATGTATGAAGTAAATTTTATATGGAGACCTTAATGACAATTTTTATTTATACTTAGTGTAGTACAAAAAAATTTAAGGGGTCTTGGAACCCTATACATAAAAAGATGGTGCATAGATAGAAGTTGTTGTAAAATAGGAAAGAAGGAATAATTACAAATGATCATCCAAAAACAAGAACTTATTATGAGGTTCTATTTTGTTGCAGGAAGACATAGGGTAGGAATTTCATGAAACAAAAAGTTGATTTCATCTGTGAAATAAAACCTACCAACTTCAATAATTGTTGTTTTCAACCTTGTTTCATTGTTATATGTTTCCAATTTATTTGATAGGGTGAAGAGAAATTGATTGCATTGTAGACATTTAATAACCTCCTTAGCATGTGTTTCTGACTCTTGATTGAATTGTAGCGTATATAGTGCTTTTGCAGACATGCCAACAAGTTTACTTACAGCCTCATCCAAAGAAGTCACCCATATAGAACCTATGGGGTCATCCTTGACTTGAAGAACATATCTATAGTTACAATATATAAAATTAGATACACACTTTGAACAAAACCACAGTCCTTCATTGTTTTGTTTGACTTTTTTTTTACACTATTTTCCCCGAATCTCCATTGGACAAGCTGGATAACAATTTTTTTTGTGTTGATGAAAACCAAGGTTTCTCCAAAAATGCATTGTAGGTTTTTGTTAAATCTGAAGACTCTTGTATAATAGTGGAGATTTTCTTCCATTTTAAAAGTGTAGGTGCATCTAGACGATCTTTTGTTGGCATGAGAAGATCAGTTTCATTTTGTACAAACAGAAGATTGTAATTGTTTTGTCTCTTCAATGTCAGGGTTGATAAATAGTTGGGAAGTGGATAGTGTTCTTACAACCTTACCATTAAATTCTGCAACCTGTCCCTTTTTTATCATGAGTATAGTAGCCTCTTGGTGATGGTACATCTCCTGTAGTTGTGTGCCTTCCTTTTCAGCTTCTTTTCCCCACAAAGTAACATTTATAGAGGAGGTATACATATCTATCATTTTGAGACTCCTCCTAAGGACCTCAGTTTCATCAATTTTCCTTTTTATTGTAGAGGAAGAATCAATGCATATTACAATTCCAATTAGATCAATACAAGAATTAGCATTATGAGTCAAGATATCTCTAATGGGTGTGAAAGTGAATTGGAGTGTTGGAATGAAGAGGTCATCAAAATAAAGTTTGAGCCTTGAATCATCTGTTAAACTAATCTGTATATCACTATTAATCTTATTGTAAAACTTGTTTGCACTTTTGACAGTACCATGAGACAATGAATATACACTCCCAACTTGATTTTTTTGAAAATGGAGGTCTAGAATTGCATTGAAAAAAGTGACGCGAACTTTAGTTCTCTCATTATTAACCATATCAAAACTAAACATCTATCAATCTCCATTTTTGTTCTTGAAGTGGTGGATATCTCTCTTCATTTTCACACGACCTTGTATCATCCACTATGTTTGAAATGGATTCAAACTCCTTATAAGAGTAATAGTAGTAGGGGTTTTTTTTGTAGAGATGCTTGCAAGCCAAACATCAATTTTGTGGGACTTCCATGTTCAAATGTGAGAAGGTCTTGTACATTTGTGCTTGTGTCTGATGAAATTCCTAGATGTTGAGGTACAAGTATTTATGGTTCTTTGAAGAAGAAGGTGGGCTCACCAATGATATCATGATCAGTGCATGAGACCTCTAATTTGGAGATTACAATCCACCTATAGAATTCAATAGATTTTCACAATTAGTAGTGTGCTCTAGATG
>MU227700.1:265917-306709 GCA_018584345.1 Thuja plicata
CTTGACTCACAAATGGTAGGAATAGTGAATTCATTGAGTTGGACTATAGAGCCCTTTTTTATTTTCTCTGTCGTTATAAGGTTGTTAAACTTTCTTGGCAATGTTAATATATTAAAATTTATGTAAGCAAAGATTACAATCTATAAGAATGCAGAAATTAATTATAAAAGATGGAGAAGATAATACATGATTTAATGTAAGTAATTCCTCTATATTTGGAGCCTAATGTTCTTCCATCTTCAATTGCATATCTCCTTCATATGTGTATGAGAAATGAATGATTATTATGACTGTTGTAATGATCAGATTCGGGTCTATTGTAGGTTTTCTAAAAGTCCAAATTATACTTGTTATGTTATGTCCTCAATGCCTTAGTGAATAGGCACCACAGTCCACATATATATGTGTGAAGACATACACCATAACACCAATGGTAAAGGGCCAACCTTAATCGGTTAATCATATTTCTCATGATATTAAACATAAGTCGTCCATCTAGGACAATTTTCTTATCTTTTGTTTTAATATAATAAAGGAATGTTGAGATGAATAATAATTATTATTCATCTCAGTGTACATATTATTGATCTTTCCGAAAAGGCCACAAATATTAACACTCCCTCTTGGTCTCGAGGGAAGATCAAAAATAAATCTCATAATGTAATCACAAGATCTTTATTACACCAGATCTCATTCTATAAACTAAGTGATCTCAAGGAATATGGAACAATCAAAGAAAAAACATAACATATTCATCATGAATTCATACTTGATGTAATTAGTGTGATTAACCATCTTCAGAATGTTCCAACCTTTGAAATATCATCTACTACAAGGTGCACAATTATTTAAACATAACACATAACGTAAGCATTGGTCACATGTAGTGAGAGGTAAGAAGCATCACTGATGTAAAAAATAATCACATATAGATCTCATCTTTATACATAGTATTATCTCAATAATAGATCTCAAATCTATGTAATTAAAAAATAAAACCATAGATCTCAAATCTATGTAATTAAAAAATAAAACCATAGATCTCAAGTCTATGTAATTAGAAAATAGATCTCAAATCTATGTAATTAAAAAATAATAAAACCATAGATCTCAAATCTATGTAATCAGAAAATAGATCTCAAATCTATGTAATCATAAAATAGATCTCAAAAATAAAAAAATTAAGTATCACTTACATTTTCTCCATGTGAATTTCCATCCACAGGTTCTTTGAAAGATAGTTTTCATTGGTAATTCTATCCAAGAGCCTCAATGCTCTAATGTCCAAGAGCCTCAGTGCTCAAACATCAAGAGTTTCAATGCTCAGGAGCCTCAATGCTCAAATATCAAGAGCCTCAATGCTCAAATATCAAGAGCCTCAACGCTCAAATATGAAAGAGCCTCAGCACTCATATATGCAAGACCCTCAATGCTCAAATATCAAGAGCCTCAATGCTCAAATATGCAAGAGCCTCAATGCTCATATATGCAAGATCCTCAATGCTCAAATATCAAGAGCCTCAATATTGAAATATGCAAGAGCCTCTGCACTCAAATATGCAAGAGCCTCAATGCTCAAATGTCAAGAGCCTCAACGCTCAAATATGACAGAGTCTCAGTGCTCAAATATGCAAGAGCCTCAACACTCAAATATCAAGATCCTCAATGCTCAAATATGCAAGAGCCTCAGCGCTCAAATATGAAAGAGCCTCAATGCTCAGGAGCCTCAACGTTCAAATATTAAGAGCCTGCCAATATGTTAGTATAAAAAAATACTCATATTTTGACCACATAATAATGTGATTGTTACTTAGATTTAACATAACAAAGAATCATATTCTCATTGGATAAAATATTTGATTTACACCAAGTAATGTTAAAATCTTAGAAAGAGTTTATAACATGATGTTTAAGTTCATGAAGGCCCATATATGAACTCCCTCTTAAGGTGAAGACTAAAGGCATTCAGATTCTACAATAGAGGTTTAATGATAGTTTTGATTTTGACAATTTGCACAGTTTTGATAGTCTCTCCCTCTCTATCCTTGATTTCTAAACTCAATAATTCTCATAAAGTATGATATGATAGATACTTCCTGACTCATCTTGATTCAAGAAATTTAAAGAGTCATAATTTTACGTTGTCAATTCATGGCTTTGTTATTACAAAATCGTCAATTATTTTCCACTTAAGTGCATGTGATTTTCCATTTGATTATTATGGTTTGGGGATTAGATGAAGATATCATACCAATTTAGTTTTTAGTTATCTAGGTATCCATTCCTATGTAGTGGTCATTTTGTTGGTATAAGTGATGGAAATAAATTTTCTTATATGGAATATTCATATGACTTTATCTTCTTGTATGCATATGGAAAATGTTATTGCTATGCCAGAGTTATAAATTTTCATACTTCACTTCTAACTCTTATTTTTAATCACTGATATGGTGATGGATTGTAACATCCCTTATTGATTTCCTCAAAAAACTTTTACTTGTAAAACATTTGGCAAGAATTGAAGTGAAAATTTCAATTATCTTTGCAGGCAGAATTGTCACCACAATTAATGTTGAAAGTCAATAGCAACAACATCATTACAAGGGGTAGGCTACAAATCAAAATGACTGCTACTTCAACATATCTATATCTAACATAGATGTTTTTTATTCATGTGACAACATATTATCGAAGGAGGCTTGCTACATACCAAGTAGTTACTTCCAAACTTGAGCCTATTGTATGTATTTGTTTTAGCACTGTCTATATTTTAACTAAGTCATATCTTTTACAAACTAACGCTCTATAAACAATCCTTCTTTAATTGCAGCATATGAGTTGTCGATTATACAATGTTTCTAGATGTACCACTACCAATTGTCCATCATCCTCTTTATTGTGGCTTGGGATTTCTTTTATAAATGTTTATATTGATGAAGGACAAAGTTACAATCTGTTGTTTGTATATCTCCACTATCTATTCATTTTTTCAGCGGTGTTCAAACTATTTTAATTTTTAGCTATGTCTTTCCAAGTCAAACACAAATATATATTTTTAGAGATGAACTCCAAGTATGACATGTGTCATCAAATTTTTGTGTCAAATATGATTTGCATCATGATAATTGTCTTTAAATACATCATGAGGTATTTTCATTACTAATAAATTAATGAACTCCAGAAGATGACTATATTATGAATACTGAGCCATATAGTTTTGTTGTTGTTGCAGAGTGCACTGCTAGAAGACCTATAAATATTCAATCTCCTCCCCAACACTCCTAACTAATTTCTGACACGGTCCAACTCCAGACCCTTTTCCCTAGGGTGGTAACCACTTTTCTATGAGGCCAAGTCACTCTTTTGACCCCAACTCAACTTCCAAAGTTGAGAAACCAATCTCTTCCAATGTTTCTTTTAGGGACACTTTCCCTAAACCCAAGCCAAAGAGTGAAACTCTTCACCAATGGCTTCAACCAATCAATATAATAGTTGGTAAAATTTACTTAGGTGGAAAGTACAAAGAAACATCCAATAGATTCACCCATACACATCCCCTATCAACTAAACACTATTTGCCCTCAATTTCCTTGTAGCCCTATCAAGAGGGTTTTTCTTGCTTTACTTTTGATCACAGAGGGATCTATCTGAAATAAGGTGGTTTTTAGATACCCTTTATGGATTTTTGACATTTCCCAAAGACCTAGAACTCAATTCTGTTCCAGCACCACTTAACCATTACTAAGTACACATAGCTAATTAGTTAGATTAGGCTTGGTTTAATAAGAAAATGGCCTAAGGTGGGTTCACAGAATGAGTGCAGGGACCTATATGTCTTCCCCTAACCCCAAATGACCTAATTCAACCCTTCATTTGACCCTTCCAATCAGATCCTTCATCTATACATGACTGTTCATATTAAACTGGCTAATTACATAGAGATAATTAGCCTAGGGCTTGACCTTAGAAATCGTAAACAAAACATTGAGCTCTTGAGCTTCTATAATCATAAATTAAATGACCCTAACTTGTATTTTCTAGGTGGCTAAGAAAATCCACTAGATAAATCTAAAGTTAGGGCTACATCTTTGGTACAGACCTGGAGAAGTAGGGTTTTAAGATAGTTTTTACAAAACAAATATAACTTCTATGTAACACCACCAAAATGGATGAAATCAGTTGGAAATGTAAGGTAACTTAGAACATCACAAATTTATGTACTTGGTTTCACTCAATAAATCCATACCAGGTTGTACACACAAAATTGTTCAAAAAACTCTTCAAATTACTTCATAAAACATCAATCTTCGTACATACTGACTTCTAACCTTCCAAGAAGGAATAAGGCCATCAAATAGAATCCTTCCAACATTTCAGCTTCCCTCAAGAGTAGGTGTGACCATTGGCATTCAATATGTAACTCCTTGAGAAACTTTTGAAAAGTTGCTCAAGCAACATTTTAGCAACATTTGTCAATTTTGCATCTTTTAGAAAAATGACAAAAACACAAGGCTCCAAAGACTTGGGAGAGATATAAAAAAAGAAGTGACCTTGGACTAAGGCCCAAAAACATAAAATCTAACCTAACAACAAAAATATAGGAGATGGTCTTAAATGGCATCAGGAGTCTTCAAGGTTTATAAAGTACCTTAAGATCCTTCACCTTACAAAATAAACCAAACCATCACACTAGGATGATCCAAGGGATCCACTCCTTTATTACAAACCAAATCAATTCCTAACTCTTAAGCTACAGGGGGGTACCTTGTACCATAATCCTCTTGACAAAAGAAACTCAAGTCTCTTGAGTTGGGAAGTCTTCAAGTTTATAGCCTGATTTATGAATGTCTTTAGGGGTCATCTAGGTAGCGTCATCTAGTGGTTGATTTTTCCACTTTACCAGGTACTCATAGTAAGTGGATCTTCTAGTCTTCTTGTTCACTCTCTTGTCTAGGATTATTTCAATCTTAGGAGGGGTTGATGTGGGCATATCTTTATGTGCTTGGTCTTTGGGAGGCTCAGGAGCACCTGTAATATCATCAGTACTAGCAGGACCTTCATAAGCATATATATCAGCAACATTAAAAATAGGAGACAAGCCAATATGAGAAGGTAAATAAATCTTGTAGGGATTGTTTCCACACTTCTTCAAATCTTGAAAGGATGAAGCTTCTTCATCATGAGTTTCGTATACTTCTCCTTGGGTAGTCTCTCTTTCTTAAGATGAATAATCACAATATCTCCCACTTTTAATTGCAACTCTCTCCTCTCTTTTTTTGCATGATCTTTATACTTTTTAGTGGTATGTTATAGCTTTGTCTTCACCTGTTCATGGATTTCTTTCATTACTTTAGCAAAAATCCTTTGCTAAGGAACTTCTCTTGTCCATCTCCTTGATATCTATGAGTTATAACACCCCTCTAGGGTGAACACCATACACAATCTGAAAGGGAGTTAAGCCAGTAATCCTATTGACTGAATCATTATATGAATTCTTCTTGTGCTATGATAGAATTCCATGTGACTCTATGTTATTGAGTGAGGCATCTCAAGAGATTTCCAAGGGACCTATTGATGACCTTTTTCTGACCATCAGACTGTGGGTGATATGCAGATGACAGGGATATGTTAGTTCCTAGTTTCCTCCATAGTGCTCTCTAGAAATGGCCTAAAAACTTAGGGTCCCTATCAGATATGATTAAAAATGGTAAGCCATGAAGCCTTCAAACTTCCTTAAATAATAACCCTTCTATGTGAGATGCATCATGAGTTGTTCTACTTGGAATGACATGTGTCATTTTTGAAAATGTGTCAACTACAACATAAATATTGTCAAATCCAGATTTGGTCTTAGTAAAACCTAGGACAAAGTCCATACTTTATGAATCCCAAGGCTTTGAATGGATGGTAAATGGAGTATATAACCATGAATTGGAAGTGTGACTCTATGCATGTTGACAAACCAAACAAATCTCCACAAAGCTTCTAACATCTGTCTGCAACTTGGGCCAATAGTAAAATCTTCTGACAAGCTCTAGTGTTTTTTCCACACCAAAGTGCCCTGCTAAGCTTCCATAATGCTTCTCTTTGATAATTTTATCCCTAATTGACACTTTTGGCACACACAATAGACTACCTTTGAAAAGTAAACCATCCTGCACAAGGAACTCAGAGAAATCAGTGTGGTATCTCTCTGTCATATCAATGCAAATTTGATAAGCCTCTTTGAAATCATCATCTACAACATACATATCCTTCATAGCATTAACTTGAACACATTCTAAGTAAATGGTTTGGATAGTTAAATGTATCCTACTAAGAGCATCAACAACCTTATTCACAATCCCTTTCTTATATTTGAGAGTAAATGTGTAAGACTGCAAAAATTCCATCCATTTCACATGTCTATGATTAAGCTTCTCTTATATATTCAGAAAGCTAAGTGCATGATTGTTAGTGAAAACAACAAATTATTTGGGAAACAAATAATGCCTCCTTTCCTAAGGGATGAAACCATTGCATATAGTTCAAGTTCATATGTTGAATATTTTTTCTTAGCCTAATTTAGTTTCTCACTAAAGAAGGTAACTGGTCTCCCTTCTTGGCTCAAAACCCCACCAATGGCTTTGTTGTTTGCATCACATTCTATTGTGAACACCTTGTGAAATTTTTGTAGGACTAGTATGGGATTCTTTGCAATATTTTTCTTCAACAACTCAAAGGATTAATTATCTTTATTAGTCCATGTAAATGTACATTTTATTCCACCTTTAATAGTTTTGATGATAGGGGTACATATGCCACTGAAATTTCTGATAAATTTTCTATAGAAGCTACACAAACCATGGATACTTTTTACCTCTGAATTAATAGTAGGAGGTGGCCAATCGAGGATGGCTTCAACCTTAGTAAGATCCATCTTGAGACTGTTCTTGGAGATCACAAATCCTAAGAACACAAGTTCTTCTTGAAGGAACACACATTTTTCTAGATTGATTTTCAACTATTCTCATGGAGTTTCTTCATCTCCATGTCCAAATGCTTGAGGTGTTCATCTTTGGTCCTTCTAAAAATCAGAATATCATCAAGATATACAACAAAAAATTTATTGAGAAAAGGTTTCAACACTTCTTTCATGAGTCTCATAAAAGTTCTTGGACCATTTGAGAGACCAAAAGGCATCACAAGCCATTCATAAAGACCTTACATAGTATTGAATGTTGTATTCCATTCATCTCCACCTCTAATCCTTATCTGATGATACACACTCTTAAGATCTATCTTGGAGTATTAGCTTGCACCTCCTAGACAATCCATCAAATCCTCTATTCTAGGCATAGGAAACCTATATCTGATGGTTATCCTATTGATTTCCCTAGAATCTATACATAGCCTCCATGTAACTTCCTTCTTGGGTGCTAGGATTGCAGGGAATGCACAAGGGCTTACACTTTTCCTTATGAGGCCTTTTGACAATAATTCTTCATTTTGTCTTGTTATTTCTTGGTTTTGTTCAGGGGTCATCTTATATGTTTCTTTGTTTGGAAGGGTGGCCCCTAGTATAATTTCTATACAATGAATCACTTCCCTCTTAGGTTGAAAGGACTCTGGTGTACTTTCTACAATCAGACCCTTATACTGATCCAACGGTGCTTTGACTTCTTTAAGACCTACATCTCTGCTAGTGGCTTTGACCCTTGGTTCCTTCAATGGTGTCTTTTGAGGTCTTACTACTAATGCAAAACAAGGTGTATCCTTTTCCTTTAACACTTTCACGAACTCTTTTTATCCTACACACAAGATACTACTTACAAAATGTTTGTCTTTCTTATTATCAGGGAGTGGATTCATCTCATACTCAACACCATCCTCAGTTATTTTATACACATTGGTTTTCCCATCATGCTTGGCATTTACATCAAATTTCCAGGGTCTACCTTATAATAAATGGCATGCATCCATCTCTTTTATATCACATTAAACTTTGTCTGCATATTCTCTTATCTTAAATTCTACCCAAACTTTCTCATTGATGATGGTTTTCTTTTCTTTTGTCAACCAAGAAGCTTTATAAGGAAATGGATGAGGGATTATTTGGATTTTTTACTTATCAACTAACTCCCTAGATTCAATATTATTAGTGAATCCAAAATCAACTATAACTTTGCATACCTTATTATTCACCTTGCAGCTTTTCCTGAATAGTTACTTCCTATATAGTGCTTTTGAAGTGGTAGGTACTCTTAGGAGTGTCCTTTGCATCATGAGACATTCTCCTTGTTCTAGATTTCCAGGCCTTGAAGTTGTGGTGTAGAAGTAGGACACACTTTTACTATCATCTTCTTGTGTCAACTGCACTCTTCTATCTCATCCTTTTCTATTTGTGCTAATCTTTTCAGGACACCTAAAAGATTGATGCCCAATCTAGTTACAAGTGAAACATTTGCTAGTGAAGACACTAGGTCCTCTTCCACCAAACCTTACCCTACTATTTGATCTTATACCTCTAAAATTATCTCTGTTACTTGACTCTCCCTCTTATTCTTGATTGTTAGACTCTCCTTGGCTTCTTGGAAATGAACCTCTGTCACTGAATCTGCCTCTACCTCTAAAATTGTTTCCTCTACCCCTATTGTTTTTCTCTCCTTTCCTCTCTTTTTTTCTTCAATACTAAGTGTCGTGTGAAAAAATTTGTGCGTTGTTTCCATATTGAACATACTCATTTCATCTTGGATACTATACTTCAATCCATTAAGATACCTTGCAAGTTTCTATTGTGCCTGTGTCAATGGACACTTCGTAGGATGTGAATGACCCTTTTGTGTAGGATATAAACATTGAAGGAAATAGTGACAAGGATATGAAAGAGAAAGAAAAACATAAAGAAAACATTGATGAAACAGTGGAAGACACGGTGAATAAGGTTGAATTGAAATGGGAAACTATTACATCTTATTCTTCACCTTATTGTTGGTAAGTGGAGACAAGGCTTTGAGCACTGATGTTGAGAACATGGATGTGGATGAGTTGATGAAGTTATCCTACAACGCATTTTCTAAAGCTAAAGAAAGATCTGAGAAAAAAGGAGAGAAGAAGACTAAGGTAATGACAAGAGAAGTTGACAATGTTAACAAATTACTTCCAACAGCTATTGTTTTTCAGGGAAAAGATGATGCAAAGAACTTGAAAAAGGAACTAGATGACTTTGAAAGTCACTATGAGTCATTAGAGAAGATCGTTGAAGAGAAGGATGGGAGGAAATATCTCACAAAGAAAATGGAAGAAGTGTGCAAGTCTATTTCATGGGACTTTGGCATACTGAACAAGAATACATCTGAGGCTAAAAGTTGTGTTGCACATGGAAGGAAGTTATATAGTTACTGTATAAATTCTATCAGACATATCAAGAACATTGAGGACATAGTAGCAAAGGATATAACTACTCTGGATAAGTTGATGGACAGTTTTAAGACCTCCTCACAATATTTTTTGGAAATAGACAGAGAGGTGTCCAATATTTTGGACAAATTGATTGTACTTGATACTAAAAGAGGGAGAGTTATGGCAAGGTTTGGTATGTTGAAGAGTCTAATCACTCCCAATCTATCAATTCTTAAGGTCCATATCTCTAACATGGAGAAGACATCACAAGCCCTAACAACACATATGCCTACTGAACTAAAGGCAGTAGAGACTTCTTCATTTTTACTTAATGGGTTAATTCATATAAGTTATATACTGGTGAAGACTTGGATAGAGGAAATGAAGATCTCAGAAAACTCTTTCCGAGATGTACTAAAGATGGTCTATATTTTATAGTAAGAAGTGGTACAATTTTGATGTATTCTAAATTTTTGTATACCTTTTCCATTGATGTCAAAGGGGCAGAAGAGAAGAGATGAAAAATGTGAGGAAATTATATAGAGTAAAGGAGATATGTCAAAAATATACACAGACATATTTTTGGTATAGACACTTAGTCATTTTTCACTAAGTGTTTCCATCAATGCCGAAGGGAGAGATTGTTAGCAAGTGATGCACTTTTGGAGTGTTATGGGACACTTGAGGGTTTTCATTTATGCAAACAACTCTGGTTTTATGGTCACTTGGATTTTTTTACAGTATTGGAGATGTAGATTGCAAAATGACTAAGTACAGTAAGCAAAAATATAAAGTATAGTAGTACAGTTTTGGATAGTGAAGTTAGCATATGGAGATTGAAGACTTGTGAGCTTAGAAAAGGATATTTTGGGGTATGTATGACCTTCTATGAAGGTTTCTTGAGTTTTAGTATTGATCAAAGTGAGTTACAGTGTACTGAAGACATGCAAAGACAGAGTAACAAAGATACAAGGCAGATCAACAGTCGCAATGATTAAGGGAGTATGACATTGAATCCAAATGTGCTAAGATGGAATGGGATTGTGGATAACCTATACATTGGTTGTATAAGGTCACAGACTTTGTATTTACTCTTTGTATTAGTATTAACTCTATTTTTTAATGTATTTGAGAGTCCACTGGATATATATATTGTATGGTCAAAAAATGGAAGAACTTCCATTGTAGACTGGTTTAGCCCTCGGAGTAACTGGTTTAGGGTCATGTAAAGTGCCTTGAATGGGTCTCTAACTTGGATCTATATTTCCCCCATGTTCTGCCCCATTTCCCCACTTCTCTCTAACCTGTTTCTGGCATCCTAAACTGCAAACCTAAGAATTTTGACCTTAGGTTCAAAATTGATCTTTCTGGGTCAAGGTTGACCTTGACTCTGACCTAGGTTAGAATCAACCTTGATTTTAACCCATGGTCCAGACTTCAAGTTTTCAGGATTTCTGGATGTCAAGCTTCGGAAAGGTTTAATTCCCGCTTTTGGGTCGGTTGTTTCCCTCTTTGGGGGAACGAATCTTGAATTATATTTAATATAGGTCCACTTCTATGGATATAGGTCTAATTGGATTTTAATTCTCCTATGTAGGCCTCTCTAGAAGATTGTGCCCTAGATTCATATATAAGGAAGCTTTCTCATCTCATTTTCTCTAAGTGTGAAGGACAAGATAAGAAGCAAGATTTGAAGCAAGATAAATATCTATTGAAGCATTCACCTACTCTCAATCATCCAGAATTCAAACACTTTCAAGTACTCACTTCCTCAAGGATATCCATTAGTAGCCATTGAAGGATTCAAGCTCTATGGAGCCCTCTTGCTGAAGATTTCTCCATCCACATTCCTCCAAGCCTCTTCCTATTCAAATATCCATTCAAGATTGGTGTTGAAGATCTACAAGAAATTGATTTGAGACATCCTAAATCTAACATTCTACATTCTACATCCATTTGGTCCATACATACTTGTGGATCCACAGATTCGAATCTGCCACAAGGGTTTCTATACAAGTAAGGTGAATTTGTTCATTTAGTTTGTTTATCTATGCAATTTTAATTTGATTATAAAGTTAATTCCAAAACCAGGGTTTGACCAAGGCAAACCCCTCCCCCAACAAACAAACCATTTTTCTTGTAGGGATAGGTTTGGAGCAGCGAATTGGAGTGCATATCTAGATACCCTTTTTGGCAAACTTTTGGGATTTGGAAAAAAAATTTCTATCGCACTGTATAGGTCAAAATCAGAAATTATGGGTCACAATCAGAACTTTTGGGTCAAAATTGACATTCTGTTTTGGGTCAGAATTGACATTCTGTTCTGGGTCAGAATCAGAACTTTTGGGTCAAGGTCGACATTCATTTTTGGGTCAAAATCAACCTTTCTCAAAAAAGAAAAATATTTATGGGTTTTGTAGATCTCATAGTTTCAGTTTAGTATAGTGGAAATCAACAATTTCTGAGACCGTTTGACAGGGTTTTCAGCAGGTTCTTTTTTGGAGGTATGTATTTTATTCCATTTTCCTTTACAAACATTTATAGATCTACATTCCTTATCAATACAATTAAATGTAAGTGCTTAATGGAGGCATAGGGTATCTTTTATGTGCAAATCCTCATTGTTCAAAACCCTATTTAAAGACCTCCATTTTCTACTTTACATTTTGGTGAACCCACGATAGACAACTCTTTCTTTTTGGTGTTAGATTTGCATCTTATGTTAGATATTACATGTATTTAAAAGTACATTTCTTTTATGCTATTGAATTTATATGTCAAAAATAAATAAAAATCACAAAATTTCTTTAAAAAATACAAAAACATTTACATTTTTCATGCTTGTAATGTTACTTTGTGTTCAACATGTATGATTTTTTTTTTGAATACTTTGATGAGGCTTTTGTTGTAAAAGAGGATAGACACCCTACAACATCCTATTCCTATTTCATCCTCCTCTACAACATCTTCAATTGACCTTTACCATAGGGTGTGTGCATGGCTACCTTCATGTTCCACTATTTACAACATTGATACACCTAGAAAGACTTCATTTAGTGCGTGTGATGTTGCTTTGTCCTCTCTTGTATTACCTTGTAAGGATATATTAGACAAAGCAAATGAATTTAATCTTTCTCTTTATGGAGATGAGTTGAGGATTGATGTTAATTCTTCTCCTAATATATGTCTTTTCTATGAGCCTACTTTAGAATATAATTTACATTCTTTCCCCTTTAGGGATCAAGATTTAGTGATTTAAGGCGCTCCTACAAGATTCTTTATTGATAGGGATGATAATCCTCCTATTTGGGATGAACCTTTGGATTTGGATGTTGATTACTCTCTTCCCCATGAAGCCATTGTGGATGATTCTACTTTTTGGGACTAACCCTTGGATAAAGACATTGATTTATCCCCTCCTTGTGAATATTCTTTGATACAAGAGGGTGATTTATTAATGGATGACATATTCATACTGTTGATGAGGGTTTGTGACTGGGTCTGCCAACAAAGGTAAGTTGTCACCGGGTACCAGGGTACTGGCCAACTTCACCTGTAAAGGTTGTCCAGAGAAATGAGATTCTTTGGGCCTTCAAGCACATGAGAGTCAGGTCTCGACAGTGCGGGAGCTAAGTTGGGCGTTGTGACTATTTTTTTCAGGGGGATAGCTGGTTATCTCGGCTCATCTTCTCTGGGGATTTAGGTAAGTGGGGTTTCCTGCAAGTATTCATTAGTCAACCAAATAAACTTCAAAAGATAGGCCAGGGTTAGAAGTATTCCATCTACCTATAGTCATGCAAATATGTTCAAAAAATCAACCATGGTCTAACATGATACACTAAAATACTGAATACACTTAGAACCATCAGTTCACATATATTCAATAGTGAGGGAAAAGGGGGTCATTAATCTACTTAAAATATCAAAGCAAGGGACATAAGAAATATATAGCACAAAAGAATATCAACTCAGAGATCAAGAGACCAACAACAGCATTGTGATAATCCTTCCTTCTTCATTAATGGTTTTCCAACATCACTGGTAAGTACATCAACAATGACTGCAAGGGAGCATATATCTATTGAACTGCTAAAAATAAGGAACATTGAGCTCTGCAACAACTAGAAATGGAACTGAAATGCTCTAGCTATGGACTGCAAAATAATTAATTTTGTCGACCCTTGGAATGAGGTTGGACTCGTTATTTATACACACATTTTCCCTAAAATTAACCTACCTTATCTTTACACTCAACTAATAAAATACAATTTCTGGTGGTTGGTACTACCTGCACCATGCTACAATAACCTCGAGAAGAGCAGAGGTTTGATATGTTAGAAGAATGAGACAAGAAAGGAGGTATGGAATAATCAGCCTTGAGAAGAGAGCCAGAGGGAGAATAGAATAAATTTGATCCCCCAGAGATTGAGGCTACATGCCTCATTAATGAAAAAGTGGCTCACTATCTCTGATGCGCTAGGTGTTATGTCTAAATGGCGCCTTGGGAAGACCACCTGTCAGAATTATCTTTCGAGCCAATACACCTTGTTGGAGTCACCTACTTTCTGACATCCTTATTAACTATCTAATAATGACCAGTCAGCTTCGAAGAACCTGGACGTGGGTCATCTAAAGAATACAAAACTGTGGATCTAGAACTTCAGGATGCGCTAGCTTAAGCTCAAAGAATAAAGAATATAAAATATGCACGACCGATGGAATTCTTGGGACTCCATAAAACCTTATTGCTCCTTACTATTTTTGAATTCTTCCAAAACTTGGCTTACACCTTCTTTGTCTATATCCTTGATTCTATCCCATCGGTCGCAAACAATCTCTAGTTTCTCTTCAAATTCTTCGGCCCCATCCCAAAATTCACTTACCATTTTCATGGCATCATGTGCCTGAATCATCATCTTTGATAGCCTTGATAATCTTTCCCTATCAAAGTCTCCGACAGACTGATACAGGGACTCCATCTGTTCATCATATTTTCTAAGGACATAGTCCTCCAGGGTGCATGTCCCAGTGGTGAAGGGGTCGACTTGTGACTGCCCTACCACAAATGCCTGGAATAGGCCCAAAGGATATCGAGCCGCGATCACCTTATCTTATAAGCCCTTAACCAGTTCCTTGCATACCTCAATTTTAAGGCCAAGTCTTGAGTACTGGGCTTGGAGAGAGTCGTATGATTCATCTCCCAAAATTCCCACCTCTGTGACGGTTTCTTCTTTGGCATTGAAAATCTCCTCCAACTTGGCCTTCCATTATTCATACTTCTCTAAGTCCTTCTCCCATATAATAGCGGAGGCATTTGCTTGACTAAGGAGGATATTGATCTGATATAGATTTGGGAGTGACACCACTAAAAATTTCCTTACGACAACTATCTACTCGGTGACCCACTTGTCCACAGCCTGAGCCTTCTTCTTCATGGCCCTTAAAGAATCCATATCACCCTGTGCAAGCGGTAATCCAGAGGTAGAATCTTCCGGGTGGACCTCGGCCAGGGGCTATGTAAGTTCTACCAAAAGTATGAGGAGATTTGCGTTGGTTTCTCTTTCCTCCTTTAACTTCTCAGTCTACTTATTATATCGGGCCTCTTTTACTTTTGTGGCCTCCTTCAGCAGGTCCACCTCACCCTGCTTATCTCTCCTCCCCAATGCCACCTCTGTAACAGTATAATCTTTCAGCCTTACAACTTCTGCATCTATATCTGGGGGAGGTGTTGCGATTGTCATAACTGTACTTCCTATTGGGCCAGTCCAAAGGGTATGGATCATCTGAGCTTTGTTAGGCCTTTTGGCCTCTGCATTACGAGTCATCATTTCGGCCAAGGAGAGTGGAATGCCTGTTGCTACCATCAGGGCCTTTCTCTTCCTTGATTATACCAGCCATTAGGGCACCTAAGGTGGCTTCACTATTAAGACCTGGGTATCTAGATTCCCTTTAGAATCTGGTGGTGTATTCCTGGGATCAACATTGTCATCAGGCTCTTTTTCTTTTTCCTGTTCTTGTTCCTTTTCCTGCTCTTCAGAAGCCTCAATGTTTTCTGCCATGTTGGCATCTTCTTTTGTGATATTCGGGGCCTCTTCTCTACCAGCATCGATATCACCTGCATCCATGGGGACTTCCCCATCCTTCTCAGCATCAATTGATTCAACATTTATATCCTCGGGGATTTCCCTGTCATTCTACTTCTATTGTTCTTCGGCCTCATCAACTTCATCTTCAAGAATATCCTCCTCCACTGGGACATCTTGTGTAGGTGGGTGAGGTCTCTAGCCAAAATTTAACAATGCAACCACCTTTACTACCTCATTGAACATATTCTGAAGCATCTAGTCATCCGAAGTAATCGAAGGAGTTTGGAACGTGATGATTGGGGGTACGGTTGATCCCGTGGGTCTGGTTTTCCCAATCATCGGTTTCTCATTTGTGATTTTCCTTGGTTCATCCTCGGTCTCTTGGATAGATGTTTTCTCCCACTTGGGCTCCCTTTGTGTTTCCTCCCAGAATTCCTGCGGTGTGGCAGCTTCTTATTCTAGGACTTCCTCTTTCGCAGGGATATCCTCTTTCTCTTGAGAAGCGATCTCCTCCGTCGCACGATCTACATCCTCATGAAGGTTCATGAGATCATTTTCCTTGAAGACATTGTCAAACTTGTTTTGTGGGGGAGAGGAATTAGAAATATTCTAAAGTTTGGGGGAATCCAAACCGACATCAACCAGAGGTAGGTCAGGCATACTGGGGCTAACGGTTGCACTTGGAGTAGGGGTCATCTTCTGCTTCTTCTTCCTTAGTAATGGGACCCCAGTATCTAAAATACTTGTAGACCTCACCTCAGCAAGAGTCTGCCTGCTCATCATTGTGGCCAACGATGGGGATCCCACTGGGCGAGTAGATGCTACTGGAGTAACGAGGAGGCCGGAGGAAATTTGTGCGCTTATCTGCTGGCTCACTAGTCTCATCGACTCCATTTGTTTTTGTAGTTGTACCATTATGGGGGCTAGGCCTGGAGGAGGTACCTTGGCTGGGGTATCTTCTTTCTCCTTCCCCTTTCTTGTGCTAGGTCCAGTGATAGCAGTGGGTCTTGGAATGATTGGTCCCTTTCGGGTGCTCTTGGGACACACCCAGGCAAAATAATTATGATTGGCCTCTAAAATGGGGTGGCATACTCCCTCGATTGTTAAATCTTCTAGGGTGGCCCAATCCACCAAAGGGAGATCCAATTTATCTAATACCTGCCCTTTATATGTTGGGTCTTCTAGCGGCCTGTCATCTGAAAAACCCTTCAGAAAATTCTGAAGGTCAAGCACCTTCATAAGTCCTTTGGACATTTGCAAATGTTGGTGGGCCTGGAGATCAAAACTATCTTGGAAATATTCCCAAAAATCTTCAACGTCCGCTATATGTGGTGGGGAGGCCTGGGGAAGTGCCAAAGCTATCTTTTCAAGTGGGTCAAAACATTTTATGGTATGGTCGAATTCAACCAACCCTAGACTCTTTAACTCATTATCTACCTCCTTTTCTGTGGCCAGACTGCAAGTATAGTTCCCGCAAGAGACTGGGAATGGAACATTGGTGAACTTCTTCACTATGAAGAGGGTGTGCAGCTCCAAAATCTACCGATAGAACTCTAAAAGAATGATTCTATCCCCACAATATTGGGGAAGAAGATAGGGTTTCCTAGAGAATTCGATCACCCAAATATATGTGTGTTTCTGGAATTGAATGAAATAATTTCTATAGGTGCTCACCAAGTTCATCGCCTCTTGTGACAACCGGTATCTGGAATTCTGAGTAAGTGTCAAAATGTTTTGGTAAATAAAGGCATCATTTACCCTGCAAAAATTTGGGAAATTGAGTTCCCACTAGACTTAGGGATAATGATCCCATGGTGTTAGCTGGCCTGACCCATTCCTGAGAATTCCCATTGTTTGTAAACCCAGAAAATCTAGTCTTTGATGGGCCAGTGCCCATAGCACATAAGATGTCATGTAGAACTTTGAATTCTAGAGAACAAATTTCAACTACGAGTCCACATGGTTGGCTATGATAGCCGCCCAATTGAAGTTCTGGTTGCGGGTGGTGATGTAGTAGAGGAAGAAGTACATCCATGCTGATAAATCACGGGCATGGGGTTGTATGAAGATCTGACACAGAAATATAATGCCCACCTGAATGAGCTCTTTCAAATCCCTGTGGGGAATTTCCAACTTCATCTTTTTATGGTCCCTCTTTGGGAACTTCAGCCACTAAGAGTTGAGATATTTATAGGAAAGGAGAGAAGCTCCCTCAAACTCCTCCAATGATTTGGCCTGGGTGAGAACAAAGGACCCTTTGAATTGAGGGATCCCCAGCCCTGAAGAGAAATTTGTTGCATCCAAATTGATGATTATTGCTGGATAATGTAACGGTCGGGGATCGGCGAGCAGAACAGTCTGAGTAGGTGCATTGTAGAGCATTGCTAGCTGGAGTATTAGCTCCGATAATTGCACTAAGCAAGGTTAGTTTGCAGTCTTAATGATTCTATAGGCGGCCAAGTAGGTGGCCATATTATCTCCACCGGCCTTTAGTTTGGATATGGCTTGAATTAAGCCCTGCATTTCAGCCCAAATTCCAGGCTCTGTGTCTATTATTTCTTACACTTTGGAGTCCACCTTGGACCCCATGAGGATGCCCTCCTTTGGATATTTGGAGGTCAGTGGTAGCTTAGCCAGCATCTTTTTAGCCTTGGTTTTTTTAGCCGCCTGAGTGGAGGTAGTAGGCAGCTCCAGGCTATCAGGAGGAGTGATCACTTTAGACATCTTGATCAAACAATCTGCAACCTGCAAGACCAAAGAACCATCAATACATGATAATAATAATAACCTTACAGATTTCGGGGAAATCATCACCATTTCACACCTGTCCAAAAAGTGTTATCATATATCAAAATCCTGGAGTATAAAGTTAAACATGGGTCAGATTATGGTAAAAACCTAGGAACTTCGGGGCGTTGGATTAAATGATGAAAATGAAATGGCGACCCGAGGGCCTCTCAGCACCTAGATTCTAGAAGAGTTAGTCATTGTTGACGTGACCAGTAGGAAGCCATACTGAGCTGACATGGGTCGTCACATGGCCACATGACAGGCAGCGTAATGACACTAATAGCGACAAGTGAGAAAACATGAGGGAAGTAAATGTTAGATTGGATGGGGAATTAAATTCCCACTCATGGGAATTTAATCCTGTCATTAAGATGACATGACAAAGGAGAGAGAAAGTTGCCATGATTTGAACTAGTGAGGAGTCAAGTTTGAACCTTGGTGACTACCTCTCGACGAGCTCGACAGAGTGGTTCAAAACATGATGGAGCATGGTGAGCTCAATAGGATGAAAAGATACACAAGGAATATAAACCCAATGTACAGAAATCTAGAGCATAATGAGGGTCGAAGCATAACTCGCAGGCCGACAGCAAAATGATGACATATATACATTACTTACACAAATTTACATGATGTACAGAATTTATAGATGCCCAAAAGCTATTCTACCACAATTTACAACATACACACTACATTACAACTGCACAGAGGGTGGAAAACCCTCTAAAAGAGCCAACCCACCAACGGGAGGCAACAAAAATGAAACCAGAGATGAAAATGACAAAGACAAAAATAAAACAAAAGAAACAAACAAGAACCAGAAAATAGAAAACCAGATAAGGAAAGACCGAAATCCTACCTGGAAACATGAAGAACGTAGAGAAGACAAGCACCGGATGTGCTCTGCAACAAATTCACCTTCGAATGATCATGCACAAGCACCACAAATTGATGTTCAATTAACCACTAAGTACAAGAGCAAAACATTGTTTAATCACCTTAATCACCTTGAAATTGCTCTGAATTCTCTAAGTGTTTTTAATCATGGTAACTATGGAAATGACAGGTAACTTCTATTTATACCCTTAGGGTAAAAATAGGTTGCATTCTTTTCGCAAACTCCAGAACAAGCAAACCTCCGAACTCCGGGCCTGGGGATTCCATGCAACCATACCTTCTCGCAAAAGAGGACATAATGATAGAGAATTCCAGAGTCCATAATCCAGCTCTGGAAAGAACAAACAAACTCCAGGACTGGGTCCCAAAGACACAAGAAGGAAAAAGCAAAAGAAAGGCAACCCTTGCGAACACAAAGCTCAGAGGGAAAACAAAGAAAACAAAAGAAAACAAGGGGAAGAGAAAAAGCGAAAAGGGGGACACAACATTTTGCCTACAAAATGTAGGGACGGGTATGTAGGGCATAACACATACATGATGGAATGAATCTTTTTCTAAAACACACTCCCCTTACGTAGACATTTTAGAGAAAGAAGAAGACATTATAGATGCTTTACCACCATTTGGGATTCCTTCTAGTGATGAGGCATTAGCGGAGAATAATATGCATTCCCTTCATGATCTCCCTCTTATTGATGATCTTATGGAGAATCAAGATCCTACCTCATCTCCTCCTAGGATGTCTTCTTTGCGTCCTTCTTGTGAATCTATTCATAGTTTTGAGACAACTAACATGGTTTATCCAAAACCCTTGTTGACTATTAAAGGTTGTCTTCGCATTACTATCAAAGCTAAACCTATGGAGTCTTTAGATGATAAAGATTCAATATCTTACACCTATCATATACAGAATAACCCTCAACCTAATCTAGTGGTTCCTACTTCTTTACCACCTTCTGAACCCATTCTTCCTCCTCCACCATGTCTTCCTAGTAAGGAATATGAATTGATAAACTAATTGCGCAATACCCTTGCCAAGATTTCTTTATGAGATCTTCTTCAAACTTCACCTACCTACCATGAAGCCTTGAAAAATGTCTAGCAACTCTTCCCACTCTACCTCCTAATCAAGAGAACATTAATTCCTTCTTACAGTGCATGTATGCTACCCTGGGTCCTCCTGAAATTGTATTTACTCAAAAGTATTTACCTTCTAAAGAAGTTCAAAATCAATATGATGTTCTCATGGTTGTTGTTGCTATCAATACAAGTATTATTCATAGGACCTTGACTGATAATGGATATGGGCATAATATTTGTAGCATGGACATGCTCAAAGTGATTAAATCTGATCTTTCAATTATTCAACCTGACAATGCTCCTATACGTGGCTTTGATAACACTGATAAGAAAAATTTGGGCATCATTACCTTACCTATCAAAGTAGGTCTAGTCATCCTGAATACTCCTTTTCATGTTATGCCTGGACCTCTTAATTATAACCTTCTTTTGGGTAGACCTTGGTTGCATGAGATGCATGTTGTTCCTTCCACCCTTCACTGTAAAGTCAAGTTTGTTCACAACACCACGATATATACACTTCATGCAAATGATGAGCCAAATCCTTGTTTGAATATTCAAACCCACAATACTCCTATTCCCAATAGTAATCATTCTTCCTCTAATGCTCTTCCTGGAGATGATTGAGGAACCTTGGATTTTAATCCTACCTTTATTGGAGAGTATAAGGTTTTTGATCTTGATTTTATGAAGCAACAAAGAGAGTTTGAACAACAAGATTTTTCTTCTACTTGTAATGCCCTTCGTAATAATTTTGTTTTTTCTTCTACCCACTATGACTCTGTCAAACCTACTAATGATGACATAGTGACTACTGAAGTTCCATTTACTCCTTCTAATCTGGCTTCTTGTTATGGTCTTGCTTATCATTTACTAGTTAAACAAGGATTCCATGGTCAAGGATGTGGATAGCATAAATAGGGAGTTCAAATGCCCTTACAGAATGGGGGGCATGAGCATGCTTATGGATTTGTATTTAGTCATCAACAACACATCAATGTTAGCAACATATCAAATAACACTTCAAAACATGATGAACCTATGAATGAACTTGACCAAGAAGCTCTATTGCCTAAACTCCTTCATGCTAAGATGATTAATAGACCTAAACACAAAAGAAACGTAGTCCACACTTGAAGACTCTTCCTTTTTGTTTGTATCATAGATTTCATAATCACTCTACTAATGAATGTCAAACTTTACATTATAAGATTAGGCAGCTCATTGATAGTAAAGTTATTTATTTAACATGTGGCAATGAGTTGTATTTCAATCCTATTTTCTCTAAATAACATTTATGTTCCTATTATGGAACTCTACATTATGTAAGCAATGTTAGCCTAATCCTTGGGGGATTTTTGTCTTGCATAGTGTTGTGAGCAATATAATAGGTCCCCTTTCATCCTTGTTCCTATGCTTGGGGGGCAAGGATGCCATCTCCTTATTTTTTTTCTTCCGAGATCCACTTTTCCCTTAGTTAAGAAGTATCTATCTATTATTTGATATCCAATCATACATGAAAATTTTAGTTTGCATTGAGGATCTATGTCCTTGATTATAACCTATTTTTTTGTTTGACATTGAGTTTCCATGGTTGATAAATCTCTCACCTTGGAAACTGAATAGTGTGCTCTCCCTTGCATGGGTTACTTGTTAACTTCTTGCATGATATCTCTTTGCATTCGTCCCTTCCATGGCCTCATAGGAGCTGTGACCTTCTTGCCTTGGACTAGGTGTTGTCTATGGATATTTTCTTGATGTTGTTAAAGAAGGCTTTATCCTTGTTCTTTTCTTTCCTTAACATGTCAAAATAGTATGTATTTTTCCATCTTAAGGAGGGGGGCATACATGCGGCCTCCCTCGTTCTATATTATGCATTTTTGTTCTAACCTTTTGTTTTGCAACATGCTAAATCCTTTGAAGGTAACAGACATATGTTGCTAAATCCTGAAGAGATACATATTCAATATGCTAAATCCTTGGAAGGTAATGCACATAAGTTGCTAAATCCTAAAGAGATGCGCATTTTACAAATGTATTCCATGGTGATACGAGGATATGGATCCATGGGTGCTACATAAAATTTATCAGAAGATGCACTACATACATGCACAAAGCTGCCAAAAGGTGCACAAATTTATCGGGTTACTATCAAGTGCTTGCTTTGTGGGCCATCCTATCCTTTTTGTGGATCACAATGAGATATACACATTTCATTGGGAAAGGTAATCACGCCCTTTCTTTTTTTTCTCTTTAGTTGGTGATATATCTCTTATCATGATCTTAGGGTTGATAAAGACTTAAGTCCCTAGGGGCTTGAGGATTCCTTTTCCCCTTTTTGATTTCAATAAGATTATATTTTCTTCATGATCTCCTTTACCAAGAGTTTGCATAGAGTCCATACTCTTGCTAAAGTGGGGGCTAAATGTATAGTCAGAAAATGGAAGCACTTCCATTGTAGATTGGTTTATCCCTCTGAGTAAGTGGTTTAGGGTCATTTCAAGCACCTTGAATGGGTCTCTAACTTGGATCTAGCTTTCCCACTATTCTGCCCCATTTCCTACTTCTCTCCAACCTATTTCTAGCATCCTAAACTGTAAACCTGAGACTTTTGACCTCAGGGTCAAGATCAAGATTTCTGGGTCAAGGTCGACCTCAACCTTGACCTAGTTCAAGGTTGACCTTGACCCTGACCTAGGTTAGAACCGACCTTGATTCTGACCCAGGGTCTAGATTTCAAGTTTCTAGGGTTTTTGAATGTCGGGCTTCAAAAAGGTTTAATTCCCGCTTCCGAGTTGGTTGTTTCGGTCTTCGGGGAAATGACTCTTGAAATTATATTTAATATAGGTCTACTTCTAGGGATATAGGTCTAATTGGAATTTAATTCTCCTACGTAGGCCTCTCTAGAAGAGTGTGCCCTAGATTCATATATAAGGAAGCTTTCTCCTCTCATTTTCTCTAAGTGAAATCTAAGTGTGAAGGACAAGCTAAGAAGCAAGATTTAAAGAAAGATAAATATCTATTGAAGCATTCATCTACTCTCAAGAATCCTATTATTCAAGCACTTTCAAGTACTCAATTCATCAAGGAGATCCATTGGTATCCATTTAAGGATTCAAGCTGTATGGAGCCCTCTTGTTGAATATTTCTCCATCCACATTCCTCCAAGCCTCTTCCTATTCAAAGATCCATTCAAGATTGGTGTTGAAGATCTAAAATAAATTGATTTGAGACATCCTACATCTAAAATTCTACATTCTACATCCATTTGGTGCCTACATACTTGTGGATCCATGGATTCGAATCCACCACAAGGGTTTCTATACAAGCAAGGTGAATTTGTTCATTTACTTTGTTTATCTATGCAGTTTCAATTCAATTATAAGGTTAATTACAAAACTAGGGTTTGACCAAGGCAAACCCCTTCCCCCCAAAAAACAAACCATTTTTCTTGCAAGGACAGGTTCAGAGCAGCGAATTGGAATGCAGATTTGGATACCCTTTTCAAAAAAAATTTGGGATCCAGAAACAAATTTTCTATCAGACCGTGCATGTCATAATCAAAAAGTATGGGTCACAATCAGAACTTCTGGGTCAGAATTGACATTCTATTTTGGGTCAGAATTGACATTCTATTCTGGGTAAGAATCAGAGATTCTGGGTCAGAATCAAAACTTTTGGGTCAAGGTCGACATTCATTTTTGGGTCAAAATTGACCTTTCTCAAAAAAGAAAAAGATTTATGGGTTTTGTAGATCTCACAGTTTTGGTTCGGTATAATGAAAATCAATATTTTTTGAGACCATTTGACAAGGTTTTCAATAGGTTCTTTTTCAGAGGTATGTATTTTATTCCATTTTCCTTTACAAATATTTCTGAGATCTACATTCCTTACCAATTAACATTAAATGTAAGATGATTAATGGAGGCATAGGGTTTCATTTATGTGAAAATATCCATTGTTCAAAACCCTATCTAAAGATCTCCATTTTCTTCTTTATATATATTGTAAGATAAGAAATTTGGTGGGATATGTTTATTGAATATGTGTTTACTTATCTTACATTTGAAATTGAGGGTTATTTGAAATAGGTATGAGGAGGGTAGGATTTTCCTCTTAATCCCAAATTTATTAGAGGGAAGATCCAAATTGATTAAACCTAAAGAAAGGATCAATGCATAAATGAATCAACCTATCAAGGATAGAGATAAAGAGGAAAACCCTAATTCCCATTTTATAGAAGAGAGTATGTGTAAGTTTAGAAATATTAAGAACTTTAATTGAATTGAATATGAGAAATGCACTAACCTTGAAATATTGCAGATCTGAAGAATGTTGTTTTTTGAAGCTTGTGTTGAGTTTCTGGAAGATCTGAGACTGGATCTAGAATAGAAACGTAGAGATAGACAAAACCCAGAAACCTTTTTCTATTCTGAGATAGTTCTGATTTGTACCCTGAAGCCAATGTCACCATTGGCTAGAATTTGCGATTGCGCCCTAGGGAAGAATCAACCTAAAAAGTCTCAGACTGAAATTCTATTTTTGGATCCTAGAAGTTTTTCGAAAAGGGTATTTGAATCTCTATCCTGATCTATTGTTCCAAACCTATACCTGCAAGAAAATGGTCTATTTGTTGGGGGGATGGGTTTGCCTTAGTCAAACCCTGATTTAGGAATTAACCTTGAAATCAATAATTTAAATAAAGAATGCTAGCAAGTATTAGAAGTAAATCTAATAATGAAGCTATGATATTCAAATAGATATGCAATTGTATTTTGAATGTAAACAAGTATGTCGATATGAAAGCTTGGACTCAATTAGAAACCATAAACCTCCATGATTGTATGCTTGGAATCCACCTTGAAGGGAGAATGAATGAGTCTTGAGGATGCACAAAGGATCTTGAAGGAAGATCACTCCACCATGATGGATGGATCTAGGGTTTGAATGATGAATCTTGAATGCTTGAACCAAATCCCTTCAAAGGCTTAAAAGATTGAATGCTTGATCTTCAATGGAGAACTTGAATGCTTGAGAGGAAGACTTGAACACTTTGAAATCTTGAAAACATGTATAAAAATGGATGCTTGAACTTTTTTCTTGATGACTTCTTTAGAGGCGCTTGATCACACTTTCTTGGTTAGAGAAAATGAGAGAAGAAGGTTTCCTTTTATATGAAACTAGGGCACAATCTTATAGAGAGGCCTACATAGAAGAATTAAACTCCAATTAGATGCATGCCCCTATAGGAGGACCTATATTAAATATAATTTAAGAATCATTGCTTCGAAACCCAAAACAGCTGACCCGAAAGCGGGAAATGAATTTTTGATGACCTCCGACAGCCAACACACTTCCAGATTTGAAAGGGGGAGCTAGGTCAAGGTCAAGGTTGTCCTTGACCTAGGTCAAGGTTGAGGTTGACCTTAACCCAGGGAGCTAGGACCCCTGGAAAACAGGCCAGTTGGGATGAGAGGTGTTCGTAGAGACCCAATCAGGGTCCTAAATAGACACAAAAGTGAGAGGATGCAAAAAAGAGGGAAAAATTTTATAGTGGTAAAAAACACCTCGTAAGGAGGCTAAATGTTCTTAACATGGAAGTTATTCCATTTTAAGATGATACATTAAGCCCTCACTTTAGCGGGAGTATGGAAATCGAATATACTCGCGGTAAAGTTAGAAGAAAAACTCAGGTGGATCGCAACAAGGTAGAACATCACTAAGTCAAGGACATGAGCCCCCAGACTAAGGATTCTAACTCAACATACATGCATAAAGATATGGAAGTAAAGATAAATTAATCATAGGAAACATACATGATTACATAAGTAAGATAAGAGAAACACTATAGATAACATAGCTTCGTGATCTAATCCTACTAGCATGAAAGCGAAAGAGAGAAGGGAGATAGTGATTACCTTGCCTAGTAAGATGCCCACCTTACCATGAATCACCAAGGAGGGAGAGCCCAATAGGTTCACCCATAAACTATGCTTTGTAATTTTAATGCATCTTCTGATGGCTTTTAAAATATCCATAGATCCACATTCTTGTATCACTATGGAAAATGTATAAAATGCGCGTCTTTTCAGGATTTAGCAACTTATGCATGTTACCTTCCAAGGATTTAGCATATTGTAAAATTTAAAAATGCTTATCTCTTTAGGATTTAGCAACTTATGTGTGTTACCTTCTGAGGATTTAGCAAAAATAATAAAAATAAAAAATGTGTCTCTTCAAGATTTAGCAACTTATGTGTGTTACCTTCCAAGGATTTAGCATGTTTGTAAAATGTAAACTATAGTATAAGGGAAACCCCATATATGCCCCCCTCCTTATCATGACTACCCACTAGGAAAGATAAGGAAGAGAAAGAGAGGATACCTACTTCACAAAGTAAGGAGATATCCAACTTAACAACAATACTATATCCTTAGCAAAGAGTAATGACCCTTACCTCTAAGAACATAGATAATCATGAAATGGATATGTCGCATATGGAAAAAGGATCCTCAAAGAGGAAGAGATCTTATCATCAAGACCCCCACCATAGAGGAGTGCTTAGGATAAAATATCATCTTAAAAAGAAAGAGGGACCAAAGATTCAATCATCTAGCCTCCTGTGATGAAGAGGAAGAGGAATCTTGGAATGAAGGAGTCAAACTCTAACCCAAAGCAAAGGAAAGAGTTTATCAAGAGCATATTTTTCAAAATAAAGAAGAGGTGATGACCTAGGAAAATCACCTCCATATAAGAGGGTATCCATAGTCAAAACATAAATCTTTATAAGGAAATAATGTTGTATGATAAAAAAAATACCACTAAGCTAAGGAAATCATATCCTTAGATAGAAGAAGGAAAATATATTTCCCCCTAGGGGTGAAAGCAAGGGATATACCAAATTATATCAAGAGATATTGTAACAAATATATCTTTACAAAATAAATGTCCTAGAAAAGATATCATGAAAAATTTTATAGGGATAGAATATAGAAAGAATAACCAATTAAATTCAAAACAAAATTCATGCTAAGAGAAAAAATGGATCCTAGAAGACTAGAATAAAATACCTCTTGCCCCCTAGTTAAGAACAAGAGGAGAAACATGATCTAACTTATAGAAGAACGAGGAGAATGCCCTATATCAAGATTATGAAAAAATTGTAATACTGCACGGGAATAAGATATAATTCCTAAAGCATCTCTTTCCATAACATATAGCTTGAAATGCACACAATCAGCAAGTAAATGTGTATTAATATAATGAAAATGACATTTGTATTTAGAGAGAGTATTTTTCAGAATAAGTTTAAATATTTCTTTCTTAGAATTCATTAATTGGACATACACTTTCTTAGCCACATCTTGAGGAGTATCAGGGTGATCTAAAGAAGATGTTGGAAGAAGAACATGAAGAGGAGGACAATGGTTAAGATCCACTACCTTGATTGGAGGGGGTGGGAAACCTATACCATGCATATCTTGTTTAGGAGATGAATGAATCAGGTTTTTAATGCCTTTTTCATTGATACCAAGCCCTAAACCTTTATAGCCTTGTTTATCCACCATAGTATATCCGGTAGTGTACCTGTCTTGCAAAGCTTCTACAAGAGCTGATTGATTATGGTATTCATGAGAAAAGGTTGTGTATGGTGGAATGATAGGATTAGAAGAGGTTTCCTTGATTTTCCCTTTAACATCATCATGGATTGGATAGGGAGGTGAAGGTAAATGAAAGAATTCTCAAACATCATTATCATGAACCCTAGCTTGGGCCCCATCATAAATGTGGGAAGAACTACGGATTGAAGATGGAGAAATAGAAATAGGAATATTTGGAATTGGATAAGGATTAGGAAGATTATGAGATAGATTAGGAATGATAGGATTAGGATTAGGAAGATTAGTGGGTGGGGTATCATCTACCCAATTCTTCACATAATTTAAAAGAATAATAAGTCCACTACACAAATCCTTGATGAAAGTTTTGAAAGTAGGAAGACTAGTATTAGTCTCAAAATAGCATAAGCAAGTGAAACATGAAGATTAACAAACATAATAAAATGGATGATACTTTCATAAACATCATAATTACTATAGAGAGATGCTAAAAGAAGCATAATGAAAAAAATAGCCATCCCCAAAAGCATCTTAAAGATCTTCATAGTGAATGAAATCCAAGAAGTGTTTTGATATTTTTATGATTATGTAGATTTTTTCTTTTTGTATTTTGATTTGTAAGAGAATAAAGTAAAACTAATTTAATATGCAAGAGCTAGTCTCTAAGAAAAAGAGGCAAAGCATCTAACACCAAAAAGAAAGAGTTGTCTATTGCGGGTTCACCAAAATGTAAGATAAGAAATTTGGTGGGATATGTTTATTGAATGTGTGTTTACTTATCTTACATTTGAAATTGAGGGTTATTTGAAATAGGTGTGAGGAGGGTAGGATTGTCCTCTTAATCCTAAATTTCTTAAAGGGAATATCCAATTTGATTAACCCTAAAGAAAGGATCAATGCATAAATGAATCAACCTATCAAGGATAGAGATAAAGAGGAAAACCCTAATTCCTATTTTATAGAAGAGAGTATGTGTAAGTTTAGAAAGATTGAGAACTTCAATTGAGTTGAATATGAGAAATGCACTAACCTTTAAATATTTCAAATCTAAAGAATGCTATTTTATGAAGCCTATGTTGAGTTTCTGGAAAATCTAAGACTGGATCTAGAAAAGAAACGTAGAGACGAACAAAACCCAAAAATCTTTTTCTGTTCTAAGATAGTTTTGATTTGTACCCTCAAGTCAATGTCACCATTGGCTATAATTTTTGATTGTTCCCTAGGGCACACTCAACCTAAAAAGTATCAGACTGAAATTCTATTTTTAGATCCTGATAGTTTGCCAAAAAGGGTATCCAAATCTCTATCCCGATCCGCTGTTCCAAACCTGTACCTACAATAAAATGGTTTGTTTGTTGGGGGGAGGGGTTTGCCTTAGTCAAACCCTGATTTAGGAATTAACCTTGAAATCAATAATTGAAATAAAAAATGCTAGCAAGTAGTAAAAGTAAATCTAATAATGAAGCTATGATATTCAAATAGATATGCAATTGTATTTTGAATGTAAACAAGTATGTAAATATGAAAGATTGGACTCAATTAGAAACCAGAAACTTCCATGATTGTATGCTTGGACTCCACCTTGAAGGGAGAATGAATAAGTCTTGAGGATGCACAAAGGATCTTGAAGGAAGATCACTCCACCATGATGGATGGATCTAGGGTTTGAATGATGAATCTTGAATGCTTGAACCAAATCCCTTCAAAGGCTTAAAAGCTTAAATCCTTGATCTTCAATTGAGAACTTGAATGCTTGAGAGGAAGACTTGAACACTTTGAAAGCTTGACAACATGTAGAACAATGGATGCTTGAAATTTTTGCTTGATGAATTCTTTAGAGGCACTTGATCACACTTCCTTGGTTAGAGAAAATGAGAGAAGAAGGCTTCCTTTTATATGAAACTAGGGAAAAATATTCTAGAGAGGCCTACATAGGAGAATTAAATTCCAATTAGACCCATGCCCCTAGAGGAGGACCTATATTAAATATAATTTAAGAATCATTGCTTCAGAACCCAAAACAGCTGACCCGAAAGCGGGAAATGAATTTTTGATGACCTCCGACAGCCAACACACTTCTAGATTTGAAAGGGGGACCCAGGTCAAGGTCAAGGTCATCCTTGACCTAGGTCAACATTGAGGTCAACCTTGACCCAGGGAGTCAAGACCCCTGGAAAACATGTCAATTTGGATGGGAGGTGTATGGAGAGGCCCAATCAGGGTCCTAAACAGACACAGAAGTGAGACAGGATGCGGAAATGAGGGAACAATGTGATTGTGGTCAAAAACACCCCCTAAGGATGGCTAAACATTCTTAACATGGAAGTCCTTCCATTTTTAGATATATATATATATATATATATATATATATATATATGAAGAGCTTTTTGTAAAGTGAAGTGTGGATATGGGAATGACAGATGGAATGGATGCATTGTGATGTCAGGCAGATGTTGATGCGAGCTACAACTAGAACTATTTAAGCATAAGTTGATGCTTTTATTGTTCACTTCTGATATTGATTATAGCAGAACTATTTTTGATTGTAAGATCATTGTGCTCAGTATACCTTTAACAAGGTTTTGTATTCCCCTAACAGGGAAATGTGATAATGTAATATTTAGTTCCTAACAGGGTTAGGTCTCCTAAAAGGGACACTATACTTTTTGTACATATTTGTGGGTACCATCCCCACCGGGGTTTTCCCTTGGCCAGGGTTTCCTCGATAATAATTCATGGTGTTGTGAGTTATGTTTTGTGTGCTTATGTTCTTTCCAATTCAGTAATTATATGGTTTGTTATGCCCTCCATACCCGTCCCTACATTATGTGTGTAAAATGTTGGGTGATCCCCCTTTTATGGTTTTCCCCTTTTCTTTCCTTTTTTCTTTTGGTTTTTTTTGGTTTGGTCCCCTATTTCTTCTAGACTATTTTTCCCATCCAGTCTTTTTCTCTCTTTTTGTGTTCATTGTTCCTTCCGGGATCTGTGTCCTGGAGTGTTGTTCCCAAGCGGATGATTCCAGATATTTTGTGCCCAGTGATTATTCTCTTTTCCTTTGGAAGGGGGATGATCGTTAGGTATTTGTGGGTCCAGAGCCCGACCGCCAGTGTGTTTCTCTAAATTACTCTCGCTAATTAATGCGCTTTCCTAGGCATTATTTAAGGTGTTTTACCTTGTCATTTTTACACTTACCACAAAAAAATTACCTTCTGGCAATTTTTCTAGAGAGCAAAGTGATTTTCTTTCTGAGTAGAAATGTTTGGGCTAGAAGGTGTAGAGGTGTGTTCCTTGAGTCTGGTGGAGTGTTTAGGTGATAGAGTGAAGCATTTGTAGATCCCCCCATTTAGCATTTCGAGGTTCACCTAGGCCCTTGGGATTTCCTCTTGTCTTCTTTCTATTTCTTTTTGTTTCTTCTGTGTTTCATTTTCTCTGCTTGTTTTCTATCGTTTGTGTTGGCTGGGTTGTGTTTTCCATGTCTATTCATGGTCATCATTCATCTGTTTTTTCACTCTAGAGCTGTTTCTGTCATTTGGCATGACACAATTCTTGAGTCTGGTGCATCTTCTTCCATTTGTAGTCATCTGGCTTGTAACGAAAAGCGTCTTCCCTCTTGGGTTGTAGTTTTTTTGTCAATATCGCCCGCTTCCTGTTGGGAACTTTGTAAATGTGCGAGTTTTAGTTGTTTTTTTGTATATTTTGTATATGCTATGAATAGATTATAAATTCTCTGTGGGGTAGATTTTGTAGCTCTTTTTCTATAAATTTGGGTTTGTGAGAGTTGTAGGTTTGAGTGTGCAAGCTCTGGTAGCTCATTGTAGGTGTAGCTTTGTCTGTAAATTCTTTGAGTTTATGGCACTCTTTCTCCACTCAAATACGTGGTGTCTTTGAGAACTTTTGTCTATTTGGGTTTCTTGGGGAGCCATTCCTAAGGACCCATTGTCATCCCAATTCTTTACGAGGTCTCAGACCACGTTCATCCAATAACTAGGTTCACCACCATGGTTGGTGCTACTCTGGATGACGAGGAGGTAGGTATATCAATTGTAGAGGCCATCTCGTCAGTAGGCTGTTAATATTTTCTCTCTCCTCCATCCTTTCCACCTTAATATCAAAATTAGTTCCCATGAATGAATATTTAAAACCCATCCCAAATGGCATTCATGCCACTCACGCCAGGATAGCTATATGTTTATGTCATTACTCAGCCAAGTTGGCATGCGTATGTCAAAGTACGATAGCAGGGCCACCTGTCTTATCACTAACAATTGTTGTCTTTTCAAGTTAATGTTAAGTGTGTTAATAAACTTGACTTTTTTTCACCTCACGCGACCACTTCTTGGTTATTGTTTTGGATCCTCGGTAAGAAAGAAATATTTCATCTGTTAAAATTATATTAAATATCAAAAATATGATCTCATTTAGGATTCCCTAACGATTCTTCATTTCAGGTAAAAAGGAAAAATCATTCTCAAGGCCTCTGAAATCCAGAATCTCTTAATGTTTATGTACTGATGATTATCCAGTTTGAAGGTACAAGTTAAAGTAAGCAAGAAATGGCTTCAGGGTCTTCACTTCCCAGGAGTCCAGAACTCCCAAGTGCCTCTATGGACATCAACAAGAGGAACAAGATAGAGCAAACATTAGAAAAGTTCCCGCTAACCCAGAAATATAATAATAACGGGACAATTCGTGGGTCCCAAATTGAGTCTGCACTTAAAGAGATCACCGACATAGATTTCAGCACCTAGGCCGAATTGCAAGGCCTTATTCAAATGATCCATCAACTTTGACACTCCAATGACTCCATCTTAGTTAACTTAGCAGCATCTAGAATCATTCAAGCAGTTGGGTTTCCATGCTCAGTACAAGCATTGGAGCTAATTTTTCTCTTAGCTAGGGGTTATCACCAAGGTAGTATCACTACTATGCTAGATTTCCCTACTCCCCTCAGATTCTTGGTGCCCATTGTCACATTGGACCATGACGCCACTACTAGAGGGTGGAATATTCCACAGTTTGCAGGAGTTGTTTCACTCACCTAGGCCAAGGCCCTCCAGCAGTATGAGGATGTGGCAGACATGACACGGCGTCATCTCAATACACATTGGATGAAAATTTCACACTAGGACTACAAGAAGATGCGGACATAAATTCCTCACTCTGACTTCAAAGAGCCCATCCAGGCAGGAATTATCTTCTTATGCAGGATCTTCGGGGAGCACATGCCTGGGAATTCTCCCCTTGGATGTGTTATTTCTTATATGGTATGACCACCAACAAGGTGCACTTCAACTAGACTGACATCATTCTCAAACATGTAGACATCCATATGAGGAGGGTCAACATAGAGTAGAAGTTCTACATGACTTCCTACGTCCTTTGGCCACTTGCTTGGTAGTGCCAGGGGATCCAAGGTTTAATGACAGTTGGTTTTCTTGGGGAAGGACCTGGTTAGGTCTCTCCATGGCACCACTTTCCCCAAATTTAGTGGGACCATATTTTCCCACATTTTTGTAGATTCAAAGACACCTTCATCTATCATAGGTTCAAGGCGATCATTGGTGATCAGCGGTATAGATTATCTCTGCAGTCCATGGGCCTGTTTGGTGTGTGGGGGAAATAATTCATCCATTTTTCCCAATACACTTACATTCAGGTGTTTGGCTTCTTCGGAGAACACTTCTTGTTTCCTAAACATTGTGGGGACAGGGTAGTTTTGTTAGAGTTTTGCAGGAAGATTTTGGAGGCTCATGCTTTGGCTTCCCTCGAGAAAGTTACCACCCTGACATTCCCGTTCATTTTCAGGGAATACTCTTGTTCCCTAGCCGCGGCCTGGGGAGCAGAAAATGAGCTAAGTAATTTCAACTTAGCAAAATATTCTTTTTGTCACAAGGATTATGATCCCCTTGGGTGACTGGCAAGGTTGATGCCAAAGGGGGTAAAACCCCCCCATGTTTGACACAGAAGACTTTTGGGCCAACTACCATGATGATTACAATGTCAGGAGGTGGTACTACACAAGGGTAACAAATGGGATGATGGAACAGCTCAAGCTCTGAACATTCCCATGGACTTTTTCAGACACCGGGCCCCCAGAGGACCCAGAGTATAAAGATACAGGTATAGATAAGATGGACCTCCCTTTGGTGGATTGGGATATGCCAGAAATTTTGGATATCAAGGCCATCTTGAGAGTAGCAATTAAGTGTAGCCACTTGTGTTTCAAGAAGGTCTTCCTGAAGAGTGTTTAGATGCACAAGCATTATTTGGGATCCTCAGGTTCCCAAGCACCGTAGCAATCCAAAGCCCATGGAAAAAATAAATTTGGCACCCTACCTTAGGTCTTGGACCCCATTTTGGCCTCCCTGATGTAGCAGTTGGGTGAAAAGTTGGATCACTCCTAGAAATCAATGGATGTAGCAAACTCCGGAGTGACTCTTAGTCTTAGAGCTACCCCGGTAGGCTCCTATCCCCTACCAGTAGGTTCTCCGTCCCTAGCTATTTTGTTAAGTATAGCATGTGAATCAAAAATTACCAAAATAGCGACAGCTACAGAGCCCGAAGTACCACTCAAAATGAGAAAGAAAAAAAAGGCAAGTCAGTCCCCGCAGAGCAAGAATTTGGGCCCAGAGTCTGAAGATGTACCTAAGGTTGAGGTGCTTTCTTCCTCCTCCTCTAAAAAAGAAAACCATCCAGCGAGTCCCCCTTCTTCCTATTGGCTGATCTCGGAGAGCTACACTGTATGGTTGATTGTACCATAGAAGAGATAGCGGAACAAGAAGTTGAAGTTCCCATACTTAATTCAATGGGGCCAGAAGATGTGGCAACCCAAGAAGAAGGTGAGCCTCGGCTTGATGAAGCCGAAGGTGAAAAAGAAATGCCACAAGAACAAGGGAACAACCTGGTCATAGAGCAAGCACTGGCTAAAGAGGGAACTATACCTTTGGGAGAAACCATAACCTCTGATGTTGTGCCCTTTGGCTTAACCGATAATCAAAATTGACTAATACCACCGGATATAGTGATCAACAAATTTGTGGTTGTTTTTCATTAGGTAGATCTCAATGAGCTACCTTAGCCTCCTTCGCCACCTGTCTGACCTATGAACACCATTCTGGAGGGTGACGGGGAGGGAGATACAGGACACACAAACAAGGACCCCATTGATACAATAGATAATACACCCAGGGGGAACTTGAATTTAACCTTCAGGACACTTCAATCTTAGTGATAATGATAGGCGGGCCAGCTGCCTCACTCCAATGGCTAGTGGAAGCCCAAAAAAGAAAAGGCCCAACTACTATCATGGCTCCACTGTCACTTTTCGAGGGCCAAATTTGTAAGAAGCCCAAGAAGGCTCGTAACCTTCATAGTACTAGAAGTGCCCCAGATGGAAACTTTGTGGTCACATTCATTGTCCCTCCAGCAAGAAAAAAAGGATTCTGAGGTAGCTGCCAAAGAATATGTAATCACAAAGGTGTCTCTGGGTAAAAGAACTTGCCAGGGGGAACTAGACCTCTTAAATGAAGAGGGTCAGGCTATTCAGGCTCGATATGAGAAAAAATCTCAGAAGATACAGGAGTTGAAAGTAGCCAATGGCAATCTTTCAGGACTCCTAACAGAATTAGCACGCCCCCTCACTTCTGAAACACCCAGAACCTCAGTTCCCAGGACACCGCTACCACAAAGTGATGTTGATACTCTAAAAATCATAAATAAGAAGGCATTAGCGGTGGATGAGTGGATCATTCATCAAGTTGGGGTAATAAGAAGTTTCTTCTCTAATTCTCTCCCAAAAAAATTTTGGGTAGATGATTTATCAAAGTAGATAGAGGCCACATTCCCCAATGGAAGGGAGAGATTGAAAAATATGAAGATTAGAAGGATACCTTGTCGGAGATTCTGAATCTTGGGGAAGATGGGTAAATGAACATAGGCATTCTAGGGGACGAATCATATGGGTTCCTCTGGACTCAATACTCCAAACTTGCATTCAAAAAACTGGAAAGAAATTGGTACGAGTGTTGGAAAAACATTTGCAGATGGTCCAGACTCCTTTGGACCAACATGCTGCCCTCATTCAAGAAATTGCATCGGTTGATCCTCTCAGCACTAGGACTTATACTGTCGTCGATTCTGTAATTGGTAAGTTTGAAGAAGTCGTCGAGGCTCAATTTTGGCCAGGGGGAAATGTTAGTGGTGCCACCATGGTGGAACTCTCCCAAGTGTTACTTAAATCCCACGATGCTACCAAGATAGCTTCAGAATTAAAAAACAAAGTTGAAGATGTCAGCCTCCATCTTGAGGGTTCTGTGGGTCATCAAGATTGCTTGAAGGATATAGAGGAAGATGGCATCCTCCAGATTCTAGAGGTGTATGGAAAATTCAAAGGCCAGTAAAATTTCCCAGATTCCAGAGATCCTTTAGAAAAATTTGCATACAGTCTCATTCTTTATTCTTTGAGCGTAAGCTCCCGGATCCTAGACCACGGTTTCCTAGTTTTGTATTCTTTAAGGTCATAAGTGTTGATATCTCTTTTGAGCTGACCGATCACTATCCACAATATGTTGATAGATCTGTGGTTGTCCCACCTAGAGTGACCAGTCACTATTAACCCATAGGTTCATTGCAGACACCTCCTAGATCCCAAGGTGTCGTTCTAGCATTTACTATCTGGTCTACTCTGACTCGCCCAGTCACCAAAGTACAAAAGAACATTAAAGAGGGCACATGGCCCAGATCACTTAGGGAAGTTCTAGCATGTCTGCAAGTACAAGGAAGCTCTTTCCAATGGCAGTTTTCCCAAGGCTTCTTTCTTTCTTTCTTCTCTTCTATTTTCAAATGATTGTATTATATTAGGAAATTCTGACAGCACAAGTAGTACCGACTGTAAATATTGTAATATAATGTAAATATCTAGCATAGGGATAGTACCTTAGGTAGTTAAAATTTTCTATAAATACAAAGTCTGACGTCATTCTAAGGGTCATAAAATTGATGATTCAATTGTCCACTAGAAATACAAGCTTTCAGTCTTTTAGCAATCTTGTCTTTCAGAAGTTCATAGTAGATTAATGTTCCCTTGGAGCCACTAGTGTAACTACCAGTGATACTGGATTTGAATTTAATGAAAGAATGAGGAACACCATTTATCTCTAAGCTCATGTTATTTCTAATCCCAGAGTTAGAAAAATGTTTCTCATGTTGTATGCTTTCTTATGTCCTTTGTTCTAGTTCTTTAATGATTCAATGAAATACTTTACTTTTCTACTGATATACGTGTGATTGAAGGTTATATGTATATCCAATATCTAATGTTTATTTTATCTAGAACTTTGTTTATGTTAAGGGAATGTATATCATGGATATCATTAGAGATCTACACTAACCCTATCCTATCTTTTGCTATTTTCTTTGTCGAATATAAATTATGCTTGCAGGAAACCTATTATCCCCAAAGTTTCAGAGGTTTATGAGTCAAAAATATCTATCTCCTCAAAATAAATAATCACTTGTCCAACTGAGCTAAGCCCGCACCATCATGACCCAATAACTAGCTTCTTGGAGGCTAGGAGAGCTAGCTCTCCCACATGCCTCTTCATGCAAAGTTGGTCGATACTTCGGTATTCGGTGACAACTCATCTCCCATTGGCAAGACCATCGCAAAGTCCTGTCAATAGAAAATAGAGCTAGAAGGAGGGCATGATCTTGTCCTCCCCTCAAAACTTTGATACCACACCTCCGGAGGGTTCCCCAAGAAGTAGTTTTAGACACAAAACTTTCCATAGATTACGTTCATTTTCACCCCTGTGCTTTGAAATAATATTGCGTTCAACCCCTAACCCAGGAGATTTTGCAGAACTTGGACCTCCCATCCGAGCAAAGAACACCTACCAGAAGAAGTAGCCTTTCCATCCCCCACCTGGAAGGTTTGTAGCCCCCCAGAATATTTAGGTTAACCAACCTATCCCAATGACCAATCTCACTATCAACCTTAACATTTCAATTGTTTCCTACTTCAATAACACTGGGTCTCCCATGGGACAGTTCCCCAACACTGTCAATGATCTTCCTCTGCATCTGGAGAAGATTTGTCCTAAGCATGAACATCTAGGCCCTCAAACTACTAAAGAACATCTATAGGCCTATAAAGATTATATGAATCGACACTGCATCCAACATAAGGATGTGGTCAGCAGAATGTTCCCCGCTGTCTCTCGGAGAGAATGAGTTGAACTGGTACTTGAACTTACCAGCCAACTCCATCAATAGTTGGCAAGACATGGAGGTTGCCTTTCTAACAGCATTTTAGGTCCACGTAGACCTGGCCTGGTCTCACGATCAATTTATTTCTATTCAAAAGGAGCCCAATGAACCCCTGGAAACCTTTAACCATCAGTTCCAAAGAGCCTTGAAGCAGAGCACATGACCCTTTTTCCCATCTACTCATGTGACTATCCAAACGTTCCTTAATGCCTTTGACCTGTTTGTCGCTACCCTTCTGTTGAGAACCACCATCGCCAATGACTGGGATACCTGGCTAAGGTTTACAACCTCGACCTTGAGCTATCCTGGAACATGAGTAAAGCCCCCGGCAGTATCGATCAGGGCTTACCTTATAACATGCTACCTAGGGGAACAACCTACCTGGGAGGATATGACCCCAATCTGTCACTAGGTGACCCTACAATGAATCTAATGCCCCAGTATGTCTATCCCACTTCTCATCAAATTCCTCCAAACCTGGAGTATGCCCCCTGCGCATAGCCACAAACAACAGTACCCCCAGCACCTGGAGTACCTTTCTTCCAAACGTCCACCTCTAGAGGCTTACCCCCAACGGTGGCAAGTGCCTCTACACCTGCCCCACCACCCCAATCACTACATTATGACACCACTACCCAGCTATCTGCTGAGGTCAAATCCCTCTGATGATTATTTTCCTTGCTCACCACTGACATGGGACAGCTGAAGATGGGACCCCCCGTGTCCCACAGAACCAACCCCTCCCAAAGAGGGAATATATTTTTAGGACAACGGAGTTCCAATAAATCTGGGCCCTGGAACCACTATAACAACTACAATGCTCGGTCCAACTAACAATGGAACAACATGCCGTGATAATGAGGGCGTTCCCCCCAATCAACCCAACACCCAAGGAGGCATAGGACCCAACCATTCCGTGCAACTTGCTAAATTCCACCCCTTGACATCCTGGTGTCGACTGCATGGTACTAGTTCGCATTCCAAGGTAACCTGCACTGTGAGAGTATTATTACTCTAGTTGCTTTAGCTTCTCTTAGGTGCGTTATTAATTAATTCTTAATTAATAATGTGCAACCTAGTATTTATGTTTTAGGGTTTGTTCACCTTTATAGGCTGAACTTTGTAATGTTTTTTTTTAGACTCTTCGAATACATTTTGAGCTCTCACCTTTTTGAGCATAGAAGGGTTTCTGCTTTTTCTATTGTTGGCTTCAATCATTGCAATAGGTATTTTGCATGCAGGTGTTCTTGGCAAGCTGTGAAGTTGGATTTATCAACTTCTACATGGTATCAGAGCCACCCTGTCGCTGCCTAGGTTGAAGATTTTTGAAGCCTCGATTCAAAGACGACAACCACAGCTTTTCTGAGGTTTTTCTATCACTTTGAAGGAGGCACGATCTTTTGGAGCAGATTGAGCCAAAACGGATGCTGCCATTGTGTTCAGAAGGCCCAGGAAAGTTGAAATACATATAAAGTTCAACTATTTTGGCCTCTGTGACCACAGGCAAAAAATTTTGGCCTCCTAGGGCCGTACGGCTCAAAATCGAGAAAAAAAACCTCAAAAAATTTTTAAAAAACATGATTTTTCACACTTTTTTGGCGCAGTCTACCCGCACCGCCAGCACGCTGCTGCAGGGCAGTGCGCCACCCAGGAGCCACCGCTCCACCGCCGGGGCCCGCCGTCGCCTCCTCCCTGCCCGGCCGCCACCCGCGCTCGGCCCACCCGCCGCCGCCACCCCGCCAGGTCACTGCCTCCATCGGTTGCGCCGCTCATGAACCACCGCAGCTCTGCCGACGTCCGGGGACGGCCAAACGGCCGTCAAATTTAACACAGTCTCTGTGTTTTTTAGAGAGTTATCTTTCAGAGAGGTAGTTGGTTTTTTTACCGTAACTTGAGCATACGGTGTCCTTTTTCAGAAAATCAAATATCACTGGAAAGGTGTTTCCGAGATGGATGCAATGATGCTGGTATTATTTTCTGATTCTTCCATTTGAGTTCCTATTTTCAGCATTGAAGTTGAGGCTTCATTTTTCCTCCTCTCTGCATCCAGTGTTCAGGTTTTTCTCTCATTTTCTCTGTGTTTTCAGTAGTTGTTTATTTGTGGTGCATAGGGGATAGGATTATACATTTTGGGGGGGTGCATTTTACTTTCTGTCATTTCATTCAGAAAGACCCTTCTACTTCTGTATTATTCTTCTTTCAATGTCGGACCCCTCTGTGGCCCGACTGACACCTCACAACTACCACACATGGAAGCCACACATGACCAGACTCCTCATGTCATGAGGTTTATGGTCATGCATGGATGCGGCTCAGCCAGTTCTTCAGAGGCCTTATGAGGCACTTATGCACAGAAATAGGATGGATGAGGCAATGGGCCTCATTTCCATGAACATTTCAGATGGGCTGTTGTTCCACCTGGATGGTCTGACTACACCTAGGGATATGTGGGACAAGTTCTCCACCTTGTTTGGAACCATGGATCAGTTCAGGATTCTCCAGATAGATGCAGAGTTCACCTCCTTGGCACCTGACTCATTCACCAACATTGAGGACTTTCTGATGAAGTTCAAGTCCCTTCGATCTATTTTACAGGTTGCTGGAAAGACGAAGTCAGATGATGAGTGTATCTTCCTGATACTCTCCAAGCTTCGTGGTCCTTATCAGATCTTC
>MU227700.1:317163-330995 GCA_018584345.1 Thuja plicata
AACACATTGTAGATGTGTTATCATTTTGTTCTTCCAATCTAGATAGTTCTCTCCATCGAACTTAGGACTCTCTTTTCTGAAGTATGCCATCTGATCTACCTTAAGTTGTTAGGCTTTCTCTCCAAGGAACTTGGCTCTGATACCAATTGTTAGAATACTTCAGGGATAACTAAGAGGGGGGGTGAATCAGTTATCAGCAACTTTAAATATTTTGTACTTATTAATCCAGACTGATATAAATTAAATGCACATTCAAATAACAGATTACACAACACATCAATTTGGTTACAGGGAAACCAAATGGTAAAAACCCCAATGGGAATTAGCACCCACAAAGAACTATACTATTTATAGTAATCTCTGTTAAAAGATCTTTCAACCCTATTAGGAGTTGTTCATTAAAATGTAGTAGTATAGTGACCTAGTTAAGGGTCGGACCCTGTTAGGAGTCTTTTACAATAACCCTGTTAGGGGTGGTGGACTCACTGTCCAAGTGGTGAAGGCTACAACCTTCTTGATCTTCAATACACACTGTATCTGCAAGATGAACTGCTACTATGACACTGCTTGTCTGATCAATTCCTCTTGTGCATTGATGATTTAACCTCTTTTAAATCACTACAACAATCTTATCTTCACTCTAAATGCTTCTACTTCAATATCAACATATGACAGATATATCTTTTCTGCTTTTACACTCTACTCTGCTTTTCTCATCTCTGGCTTCCGCAACTCTTCTTATCACAAATGACCTTCTATAAGTACATACTCCAATTATGAGATCATGGGACCTATTAGACAACTCTTCATAACATCCTTGTCGGCTCTACTAAGCATGCAAGCATAATTACAACCGCACAAGTATAAACTGAATAGACACGTCGCTTCACTAAGTCGGCTTCACCAATTTAACCATAACTTTGCAATCTTCTTGAAATAAGTTTGGCACCTTTAGATTAATATCAACAACTCATAACTCATCATGAATAGACACACACATATCCTAAAGATAGGCGCAACTCAATAAAAACATTACATACGTCGGCCATAAACCGTTATTCCTCCAGAACTGTACCCGTTAATAACAGAATTACATATCTTTACTGAAACATCATATCTGAGTCTGCGTGTATGAAAATAGCATAATAAACATGTCAACAACATGTATCTATCCACACAAGTCTTCATGTCATCATATGGATAAGTACTTACAGAAGTATTGTTGTGTATTATATGTTGTCATCAATGACAAACATATAATCAATCAACTGTTCAGAATCAAATCTCCAACACTTTTGTCTCTGCCCACTCCGCTACAACCGTATTAACCCAAAAGGTAGAAGGGGAAGAATGACCCATTGCTTTTATGAGCTCCCCCTTTAAGAATGCAGAGGTGCAATATTTGCCTCTGGAAAACCAAGCATTTGTCCTTGTCTAGGTGGTTAAGAAATTCCGACACTACATCCTCCATAGCAAAGTGCATGCCATTCTCCCCGACTAGGCCATCAAATCTTTATTACTTCAAAGTGAACTGGGTGAGCACCGGGGGAAGTGGATGGCTATCTTCCAAGAGTATGATCTAGAGATGCAACCTATGAGACTTTTTTGAGGACAAGGGCTATGCAAATCTATGGCTGAATCCCACCCACATATCAAATGCCACACCTACATCGTGCAATCCATCACTCAAGACCCCTGGTATGCAGACTTGGTGCACCTTCTACTAAATTACCAGTGCCTAGAAGGGCTCATCCCTAGTAAACGTCAGTCTCTCCAGCTAAAGAGTGTACATTTCATGATAAACAATGGGACTCTATTTCAAAAGAACTATGAAGGTGTCTACCTTTAGTGTCTTGACCGATAACAAGCTGCAAAAATGATAGAAGAATTCCATGGTCATTTCGGAACTAGACATGGGTCGACTGATGCTACCACCCATCTAATTCTCTGGGTCAGGTACTATTGTCCCCACATTTTTTTAAGATGTCTATGCACACATAAGGAAATTTCACACCTGCCAAACTGCCACTTCAAGAGATAAAAATCCAGGAATGCCTCTCCAACCTATATTTGATGCAAGACCTTTCACCCAGTGGGCATTTAATTTCATAGGAGAGATAAATCCCAACTCATCAGTGAACCACCAGTACATTTCAACTACCACTGATTATTGCACCCGATGGACCAAGGCTATACCATGTAAAAACAACACCACAGATATAGTAATCTTTTTTATCGAAGAGAACATCGTCACTAGGTTTGGAATGCCTTTTTCCCTAGTGTACGATAACAGCCTAGCAATTTCCTCTTCTCAATTATTAGAGTTGGCCTACGATAGGGGTGTCACCCTCAAGTTTTCCATTAATTACTACCCACAGGGCAATGGGGTAGCAAAATCAGCCAACAAGAACCTTTTAGAGGTAATCAAACACCTGCTCGAAAGGAATCCCCAAGATTGGCAATAGAAACTAAGGTTTTCCTTGTGGGCAGACTGCATACAAATCAAGGCCACTTTGGGGAATTCCCCATTTAACCTGGTGTATGGACTAAATCCAGTGTTCCCTGTGAACCTACAAACCTCAGTCCTACAATCCATGCAAGAGTTTAATAATCAGGTTAACATTGTTGAGGTGCGTCTCCTTAACTTGGTACTGTTGGAAGAGAAAAGGAATCGCGCACTGGAACATTTCACAAAGCATCAAGCTATAGTTAAATGATGGTTTGACAAAAGAGCTCAATTGAAGGTTTTTCAGATCTCGGACCTGGTCCTTTTATGGGACAAGGCCCGAGAGAAGAAGGGTAAACATACCAAGTTCCAAAGGCTTTGGCTCAGACCTTATCAAATTTCCAAAATTTGTGGAGCCAACACATACCGCCTCAGTTCCTTGACTAGAGAAGTTGTCTCACTGCCTGTCAACGGGCAGTTCCTTATACATTACTTTGAGTAAGGAAGAAGAATGAACTCTTGGTGTGGGAGATATACCATATGTATATACCTTTTGTAAGTAGCCTTCAGGTTTTTTGCTCCAGCACACCCTCCCTTGTAAATAGTTTTTGGGGGCTTTTGCACTAGTCCTTTGGTGTCTTGTTTATCCTTTTTTATGGTTTCCTTTCTTTTGTGTGGCCATGGTGTTTTTTCCCTCTTCTGTTGGATTGGTATACTTCACATAATAGTCGCGCAAGTTGAGAGATTCTCCTTGCGCATTTAAGTGGTCCCGAACTAGACGGTAAATGAAGTCTGGCCTTATCCTCATCTTGGGAAGTTTCTCACATGAGATTTTGGATTTGGAGGCTCTTCTCTGAGCTAGATATTGATGTTTCTCCTTGAAAGAACAAAGACTAGTTGTCATTTCAAAAAGGGAGAGTTACTTAAAATACCAAGAACAAAAGGGGCTCGGAGAAAGATAGATCGACTGTACTCTCTATGAGAGGTACCTAAGCGGAGGAAACCACTGAAAGACTTTCCTAGGCTGGATTTTCTCGCTCCACTCAATAATCAAAAGGATGATGAGGTGAAATAAGTACCACCATGGTAAAAATCTAAGCTTGAAGACCCTAGTGAAAGTAGTATTGCCTCTCCCATTCAGCAAAAAAAAAAGGAAGTAAAGGAGTTAGGGGCGGAAGATCCAAATTTTGGGGAAACATGAAACACCTAAAAGATGCTAGACTTGCTATGTTAGTGTGGTTTCTTTGTCTTTTCTCTAGCCAAGATCTATCTTTCTCCCTTCATCTGACACCCAAGACACATACAGTGGACAAGATCAATATCTAAATCTCAGCAAGTTTCCCTGATTCTGATGTCACATGCTGACATTGCTTCTCTACTGATGATAAGGTCCCCATCATTTCAACCAGAGTTTCAAAGTTCTCAAATGCATTAGGCATTTGTACCAGCGAGTCACCATTTGTTATGCCCTTCATACCCATCCCTACATTTTGTGTACAAAATGTCAATTCCCCCTTTTATTATTTTCCCTTTTTCTTTCCTTTTTTCTTTTGGTTTGTTTTTTGTTTGGTCCCCTATTTCATCCAGACTCTTTTTCCCGTTCGGTCTTTGTCTCTCTTTTTTTGTTCGTTGTTCCTTTCGCGATATGTGTCCTAGAGTGTCATTCCCAAGCGGGTGATTCTGGATCTTGTGTGCCTAGCGATCATTCTCTTTTCCTTCGAAAGGGGGATGATCATTAGGTATTTATGGGTCTAGAGCTTGGCCGCCAACGTGTTTCTAGAAATTACTCTCAGTAATTAATGTGCTTTCCTAGGCATTATTTAAGGTGTTTTACCTTGTCATTTTTACACTTACCGCAAATAAGTTACCTTCTGGCAAATTTTCTAGAGAGCGACGTGATTTGCTTTCTAAGCAGAAACATTTGGGTTAGATGGTACAGAGGTGTATTCATTGAGTTTGGTGTAGTGTTTAGGTGACAGAGTGAAGGAGTTGCAATTCCCCCCATTTGACATTTTGAGGTTCAGGTACGCCCTTGATATTTCCTCTTGTCTTCTTTCTATTTCTTTTTGTTTCTTCTATGTTTCATTTTCTCTGCTTGTTTTCCGCCATTTGTGTTGGCTGGTTTGTATTTTCTGTGTCTGTTCCTAGTTTTTTTTCATCTCTTTTGTTGCTCCAAGGTTGCGTCTACCATTTGGCATGATGCATTCCTTGAGTATGGTGTGTATTCTTCCATTCATAGCCGTCTGGCTCAGAAGGAAAGGTGTCCACCCTTTTGGGTTGTAGTTTTTTTGTAAATATCGCCCGCTTCCTGTTGGGAAGTCTGTAAATGCGCGAGTTTTAGTTGTTTTTTATATATTTTACATATGCTGTGAATAGCTTGTAAATTATTTGTGGGTTAGAGTCTGTAGCTCTTTTTCTATAAATTTGGGTTTGCAAGAGGTGTAGGTTTGAGTGTGCAAGCTTTGGTAGCTCGTTGTAGGTCTAGCTTCATCTATAAATTCTGCGCGTCTGCAACACTCTTTCTCCGCTCAAAGATATGGTTTTTTCAGATTTTTTGTCCAGCTGGGTGTCTTGGGGAGCCGTCCCTAAGGACCCATTGACATCTCAATTCTTTACGAGGTCTCAGACCATGTCCGTCCAATAACTAGGTTCACCACCCTTGTTGGTGCTACCCTGGATGACAAGGAGGTAGGTATGTCAACTACAGAGGCCAGCTCGTCAGTAGGTCGTTAATATTTTCTCTCTCCTTCATACTTTCCACCTTAATGGTGAAATTAGTTCCCATGAATGAAAATTTAAAACCTGTCAAAAATGGCATTCATGTCACTCATGCTAGAACAACTATTTGTTTATGTCATTACTTAGCTGAGTGGGCATGCCCGTGTCAAAGTATAATAGGAGGACAACCTATCTTATCACTAACAATTGTTGTCTTTTCAAGTTAATGTCAAGCATGTTAATAAACCTAACCTTTTTCCACCTCACGCGACCACTTATGGGTTATCATTTTGGATCCTTGGTAAGTAATAAATATTTCATGTGTTAAAATTATATTAAATATCAGACATATGATCTCATTTAGGATGCCCTAGCGATTCTTCATTTCAGGTAAAAAGGCAAAGTCATTCTCAAGTCCTCCATAATCCATAATCTCTCAATGTTTATGTACTAATGGTTGTCCAATTTGTAGGTACAGGTTAAAGTAAGCAAGAAATGGCTTCAGGGCCTTCACCTCTCAAGATTCTAGAACTCCCAAGTGCCTCTGTGGACATTAGCAGGTGGAACAAGATAAATAAAACATAGGCAAAGCTCTCGCTAACCTTGAAATATAATAATAATGGGGCAATTCAAGGGTCCCAAATTGATTCTATGCTTAAAGAGATCACCGACACAGATGTCGACACCTAGGCTGAATTGCAGGGCCTTATTCAAATGATCCATCAACTTTGACGCTCCAATGACTCCATCTCACTTAACTCAGTGGCATCTAGAATCATTCAAGCAGTTGGTTTTCCAAGCTCAGTACAAGTGCTAGAGCTAATTTTGCTCCTAGCTAGGGGTTATCGCCAAGGCAGTATGGCTATTGTGTTGGTTTCCCCTACTCCCGTCGGATTCCCGGTGTCCATCGTCACATTGGACCATGACGCCACTTCTAGAGGGTGGCATATTCCGTAGTTTGTAGGACTTGTTTCTCTCACCAAGGTTGAGGCTCTCCAGTAGTATGAGGACATGGCAGACATGGCATGGCATCATCTCAATACACATTGGCTGAAAATTTCAGGCCGGGACTACAAGAAGATGTGGACAGAAATTCCTCACTCTGACTTCAAGGAGCCCATCCAGGTGGGAATTATCTTCTTATGCAAGATCTTTGAGGAGCCACATGCCTGGGAATTCTCCCCTTGGATGTATTATTTCTTATATGGTATGACCACCAACAAGACGCACTTTAACTAGATTGACATCATTGTCAAACCTGTAGACATCCAGATGAGGAGGGTCGACATAGAGCGGAAGTTCTACATGACTTCCTACGTCCTTTGGCCACTTGCTCGGCAGTGCTAAGGATCTGAGATTTAACAACAGTTGGTGATCTCAGGGAAGGACCTGGTCAAGTCTCTCCATGGGACCACTTTACCCAAATTTAGTGGGACCAAAGTTTCCCACATTTTTGTAGAGTCAACAACGCCTTCATATATCATGAAATCAAGGCGATCACTGGTGATTGGGGGTATAGATTATCTCCGCAAGCCATGGGCCTGGTCGGTGCGTGGGGTGATACTTCATCCAATTTTCTCAGCACACTTACATTTGGGTGTCCGGCTTCTCCAGAGAACCCTTCCTGTTGCCCAAACATTGTGGGGACAGGGTAGTTTTATTAGAGTTCTATAGGCATATTTTGGAGGCTCATGCCTTGGCTTCCCTCAAGAAATTTATCAACCCGACATTCCCCTTCATTTGCGGGGAATACTCTTTTTCCCTAGCAGCAGCCCGGGGAGAAGAAAATGAGCTAAGTAGTTTTAACTTAGAAAAATATTCTTTCCGCCGCAAGGATTATGATCCCCTTGGCCGACTGGCAAGGTTGATGCCAAAGTGGGTAAACTGCCATGTTCGATACATAGAATATTTTTGGGCCAACTACCAGGATGATTACAATGTCTGGAGGAAACACTACACCAAGGTAACAAAGGGGATGATGGAACAGCTCAAGCTCCAGACATTCCCATAGACTTTTTCAAACATCGAGCCCCTTGAGGACCCCGTGTATAAAGATACAGGTATAGATAAGATGGACCTCCCTCCGATGGATTGGGATACACCAGAAATTTTGGATATCAAGGCCATCTTGAGAGCAGCTATTGAGCATAGTCACTCATATTTTGAGAAGGTCTGCCCGAAGAGTATCTGGATGGACAAGAATTGTTTGTAAGCCTCAAGTTACTGGGTCCCAAAAAAATCCAAAACCCATGGTAAAAAGAAATTTAGCACCCCACCTCAGGTCTCGGATCCCATTTTGGCCCCCCTGATGGAGCAGTTGGGTGAAAAGTTGGAGCACTCCCAAAAATTAATGGATGCAGCAAACTTCAGAGTGACTTTCAGTCTTGAAGCTACCCCCGTAGGCTCTTGTCCCCTGCCAGTAGGTTCTTCATCCCTAGATATTTTGTTAAGTGTAGCATGTGAATTAGAAATCGCCGGAACAGTGGCATCTACAGAGCCCGAAGTACCACTCAAAAGGAGAAAGAAACAAAAGGCAAGTCGGTCCCCGAAGAGAAAGAATCTAGGCCCAAAGCCTGAAGATGTACCTAAGGTCAAGGTGCTTTCTTCCTCCTCCTCCAAAAAATAGGACCATCTAGTGAGTCCCCCAGAGATAGCATAGATCAATGTTGACGACTTCTTCCCACTGGGTGATCTCGGAGAGCTACACAGTATGGTTGACTGTACCATAGAAGAAATAGTAGAACAAGAAGCTGAAGTTCCCATACTTGAGTCAACAAGACCAGAAGATGTGGTGGTCCAAGAAGAAGGTGAGCCCCAGCTTGATGAATCCGAAGGTGAAAAAGAAATGCCACAAGAACAAGAGAACAACTCGATCATAGAGCATGCGCCAGCTGAAGAGGGAACCAGACCTTCAGGAGAAATTGTAACCTCTGACGTTGTGCCCTTGGTCTTAACCAGTAATCCAAATTTGCTGATACCACCAGATACAACAGTCGACAAAGTTGTGGCCATTTCTCAACAGGTAGATCTCAATGAGCTGCCTCAGCTCCTCTACCACCCAGACCACCTGTGAACACCATTCTGGAGGGTGATCGGGAGGGAGATACGGGACACACAAGCAAGGACCCCAATTGATACAATGAATAATACACCCGAGGGGAACTTGAATTGAACCCCGGGGACACTTCAAGCTCAGGGATAATGAAAGGCGGGCTAGCTGCCCTACCGCAATGGCTAGTGGACACCCAGAAAAGAAAATCCCCAACTACTATCATGGCTCCACTTTCACTTGTCGAGATGTTGGCCGAGGTCCAAATTCCTAAGAAGCCCAAGAAGGCTTGTACCCTTCACATTACTAGAAGGGCCCCAGATGGCAACGTTGTGGCGATAGTCGTTGTCCCTCCAGCAAGAAAAAGGGATTCTGAGGTAGCGGCCGAAGAATATGTAATCACAAAGGTGTCTCTGGGTAAAATAACTTAGTAGGGGGAACTAGACCTCCTAAATGAAGCGGGTCAGGCTATTCAGGCCCGATATGAGAAAAAAACTCATAATATACAAGAGTTGAAAGAAGCCAATGCCAATCTTTCAGGACTCCTGACAAAATTAGTACGCCCCCTCACTTTTGAAACACCCAAACCCTTAGTTCCTAGGACACCCCTACCACAGAGTGATGTTGATACTCTAAAAATCATGAAGAAGAAGGCGTTAGCGGTGGATGAGTGGATCACTCATCAGGTTGGGGTAATAAGAATTTTCTTGTCCGATTCTCTCCCAGAATTTTTTTGGGTAAATGATTTATCAAAGCAAATAGAGGCCACCGTTCCCCAATGGCAGGGAGAGATCAAAAAATATGAAGATTGGAAGGATACCTCGTCAGAGATTCTGAATCTCGAGGAAGACGGGTTAATGAACACAGACATTCTAGGGGATGAATCATATGGGTTCCTCCGGACTCAATACTCCAGACTTGCATTCAAATTCAAAATTGGAAAGCAACTGGTACGAGTGTTGGAAGAATAGCTGCAGACGGTCTGGACACCTTTGGACCAATATGCAGCCCTCATCCAAGAAATTACATTGGCTGATCCTCTCAGCACCAGGACTTATACTCCCATCGATTCCATAATTGGTAAGTTTGATGAAGTGGTTGAGTCTCAATTCTGGCCCAGAGGAAATGTTAGTGGCACCACTATGGTGGAGCTCTCCCAAGTGTTAATTAAATCCCACAATGTGGCCAATACAGTTGTGAAATTAAAAGACAAGGCTAAAGATGTCATCCTCCATTTTGAGGGATCTGTGGATCGTCAGGATTGCTTGAAGGATATAGAGGAAGATGGAATCCTCCAGATTTTTGAGGAGCATGAAAAATTCAAAGGCCAGTAAAATATCCTAGATTTCGGAGATCCTTCAGCAGAAGTCGCATACAGTCTCATTGTTTATTATTTGAGCGTAAGCTCCTGGATCATGGACCCCGAGTTCCTAGTTTTGTATTCTTTATGGTGATAAGTGTTGACATCTCTTTCGAGCCGACCGATCAATATCCATAGTATGTTTCCAGGTCCATGGTTGTCCCACCTGGCATGACCAATCACTATTAATCCATAGGTTCACCGTAGACGCCTCCCAGATCCTGAGGCGTCATTCTAGCATTTACTATCTGGTCTACCCCAACTCACCAAGTCATCGAAGTATAGAAGAAAATTAAAGAGGGCGTATGGCCAAGTCACTTAGGGAAGTTCCATCATGTCTGCAAGTACAAGGATGCTCTTTCCAATGGCATTTTTTGTGGGGCTTCTTTCTTTCTTTCTTTCTTCTCTTCTCTTTTCAAATGATTGTATTAAATTAGGAAATTATGACAGTGCAGGTAGTACCAGCTGTAAAAATTATAATATAATGTAAATAGTTAGCGTAGGGATAGTCCCTTAGGTAGTTAGAATTTTCTATAAATACAAAGTCTGATGCATTCTAAGGGTCATAAAATTGATTATTTAGTTGTCCACTAGCAATACAAGCTTTCAATCTTTTAGCAATCTTTTTTTTTAGAAGTTCATAGTAGATTAATGCTCCCTTGGAGCCACTAGTGTAACTACCAGTGATGTTGGATTTGAAGTTAATGAAAGAATGAGGAACACCATTCAGCTCTGAGATCTGTGTTTTTTCTGATCCTACAGTTCGCTAAATGTTTCTCATGTTGTATGCTTTCTTATATCCTTTTTTCCAGTTCTTTAATGATTCAATGAAATACTTTACTTTGCTACTAATATACGTGTGATTGAAGGTTATATGTATATCTAGTATTTGTTGTTTATTTTATATGGACCTTTGTTGATGTTAAAGGAACGTATATCATGGATATATTTAGAGATCTACACTAACCCTTTCCTATCCTTTTCTATTTTCTTTGTCAAATATAAATTATGCTTGCAGGAAACCTATTATCCCCGAAGTTTCAGAGGTCTACGAGTCAAAACCAGTTGTCCCATAAAAATAAAAATTCACTTGTCCAACTGAGCTAAGCCTACATCATCATGACCTGATAAACAGGTGCCCTGAGGCCAGGAGAGATAGCTCTCCCACATGCCTCTTCAGGCAAATTTGGTCGATACTTCAGTATTCAGTGATAACTCATCTTCCGTTGGCGAGACCGTCACAAAGTCCCATCAACAGGTTTTAAGTTGGAAATTATTAAGTTCATGTTTAAAGTGATGTAATATTGATNATTCCCCCCCCCCCCCCCCACTCAGTAAATTACTTAATCCTAACATCTTTAACCGATGATGTTCTCAATTTACCGATATGTTGAAACATAACCATGTAAACTAAATAAAAATAAACACATTCAGATTCACACCCATAACACCTGTATTTTGGTTACATAGAAACCCTTGGTCAGAGGGAAAAATTATGGTGGGGATGACACCCACAACTCTTTACTAAAGATAAAAAGTTTTGTCTGTTAGGGCTACAATATATCACATTTTGAGTGACTCACCCGGGTAGGAGTGACTGATACATTGTTAAGTGTATCTAGAGTCCTATTAAGACTACTCTGCTAAGAGGTATAAATTGGGACTACTCTGCTAAGATTTAACGTGGAAACATATAATAATGTTTCCTATTAAGACTCGTCTTTATTTCAAGAAGTTGAATGATGACAACTACATTATTCTATGTTTCCTACGAATATCCCAACAAAATAAAACCAACAACATCATCAAATTTTAGGGTGTTCCAATTAGGAACAGAGTTACTAACATCCATTATCAAGACATTCCAACTTTCTAGCAAAGAACTCAGATTCAAAAGAGCCCTAATTTCTTCATCAAAATTTATACTCACAGAAGACAATTGACTAGTAACTATATTAAACTCATTTAAATGATCATTCATTGACCCACCTTCTACCATCTTCATATTAAATAAACGCTTCATAAGAAATACCTTATTTGAAACAGAAGTTTTTTCATACAACTTTGCTAGGGTTTCCATCAACTCTTTAGTTGTCTTTTCTTTTGTAATATTAAATGCCACTAATTGTGCCAGGCATAAGCGAATGTTTCCTAGTGTCTTTCTATCTAGAATATCCCAATCTTTCTGAGACATAGTTTCCACTGTCTTGCTCACTCCTTCCAATGGTCGCCATAAATCCTTCTGATAGAGATAGTCCTCCATCTGCATTTTCCATAACTGAAATTTATTCCCATTAAACATCTGAACCTTTAACTTACCCTTGTCTACCATTACTCCCACTTGACCGTGAGACTCCCACTCAACCATGAGACCTTCCTACAAAGGATAACTGAAAACAACCTTGCTCTAATACCACTTGTTAGGATTAACAAGATAGAAATAACAATTACATGCATAAATATAACCAATATCAAAGAATAATAAACCAAACCAGAAGAGAACACAAGACACAAATATTTAACGTGGTTCACCCAACCCCTGAGCTACGTCCACCAATAGCCAGTCCCAAAATTATTATTATCCAGTGATTACAATATGATCGTAATACATAATTCCCTTATAGCTCAATTCCTCTGTAAAAAATACATCATAATACAAAACCCTAACCCTAAGCCAATTTATACAATCTTTTTTTCCGCTTTAGGGTTAGAACATGTCGGCCCAGAAATTGGCGATGCCCCAAACCCCACGCATTGCAGAAAGGTAAAACACTTTCCTAGATATTACTTTCTAGATCAGTCACCACAATATAACAAAGATTTCAGATGAAATTATACTACATTACACTAGATTTCAACTTTGTCAGTCACCATTTTTGTATTAATACAACTCAGTAGTGTGGTTAGTGCTAAAGCCCATGACTCTGCACTACTGGCCTCACCAACATTGTTGTCTTTACAAATTTAACAAGCTTGTTGGGTTACTTGTGCTTTCACTCATTGACCAACACAAGTGCAACTCAATAACACTTTTCCCTTGCCTACACCTTAAAAAAGTACAACCATTTTACAACAATGGAGAATTTTCCAGCTTTTTTAGAAAAAGGTGACTCTGGAAGCCTTTATCTCACTCTTTTTCTTTAATAGTGAAGCTTTCTCCATCATATTTTATTTTTCTATTGCTATTTATTTTCTTCTATGGTGCTTATTTAACTGCTCAGAATGTTTTTCATGTTATTATTTAAAGTATCCATTACTAATTGATGAATTCAATCAACAAGCAGATGATTTTCAACTATCTTAATTAACATCTGTTGGAGCAAGCCTACCCTTCCAAGCATCTTCCAACTCCAATTCATTTCTATGATCTACTATGGGAATTTTTATTTCTTGATTCTGAAGCTTGACAAACTATGTCAATTAATGCATGTATTTCTCCCTTCTCTGAAAAAAAACCCTCTAAGAATGACTTCAACTCATTTTCTATGCCTTTTCATTTTTAGTATTGTATAGTCAGAAAATGGAAGCACTTCCATAGGAGACTAGTTTAGCCTTCCGAGTGAGTGGTTTGGGGTCATGACAAGTGCCTCTAAATGGGTTCCTGATCTTGACATGGCTTCCCCCCTGACCTGCCTTTCTAGACTTGATTTCTGCATTCTGGGTTGCAAGACTCTATTTATGGGATGCAGGGACAAGGTTGACCTTCTGGGACTGGGTTGACCTTGACCCTGCCCTAGGAAAAGGTTGACCTTGACCCTATCCTAGGACAGGGCCGACCTTGACCCTGTCCCAGGGTCCCAAACCCAGAATCCCACAGTTTTCCGGATGTCGGTCTTCACAAAAAGTTTTCTCTCGCTTCCAGGTCGGCTGTTTCGGGTTCCGAATTGGTTGATTCCTAAATTATATTTAATATAGGTCCTCTCCTAGGGTTAAAGGCTTAAATGATGATTTAATTATCCTATGTAGGCCTCCTTAGAAGATTGTGCCCTAATTCCATATAAAAGGGAGCCTTCTCCTCTCATTTTCTCTAACAAGCATGAATAACCTCAATCAAGCAATTGAAGTCTTCTAATCAAGCATCAAGCATCCTTATGAAGTGAAGTCCAAGAAAGCTAAGGAGAAAGATTTCAAGCAAGCATCCATCCATTCTCAAGCATTCAAGCATCCATTTGCATGAAGGAGATCCATTGGAGGCCATTGAAGGATTCAAGCCAAAAAGTGCCCTTTTGGTGATCTCTCCATCCATCTTCTTCCAAAGC
>MU227700.1:331638-341718 GCA_018584345.1 Thuja plicata
TCATTTGTGTATTAACCCTTTGGGGTTGATCAAAATTGGATCTCCTATTTGTGTATTTGAGGGTGAAGGAAAGGAGCATCTTATCTTCCCTTAATCACAATCATAATTGCAATATACAATCAACATACGTAACAATTAACAATTCAACCCTCTTAAATCACAATTCTCTCCTTTACATTTTGGTAACATAACACACAATCAACAATCCATAAAAAAATATTATTTTTTATGTTACAAGTATTAATCGTTTATTATGAAAATGAGATTCTATTAATATTAACATATTAATTTCTCAACTTCGTTTCTCATTCAGCAAATTCCTGTCATTATTATGTTGCTCTTCACATCGTCTCCATCACTAAGTTCCCATTGTCCTCCAAAATTGTATGAATATTCCCTTTTTCATTAGATGGTGTTTTGTTATCTGTAAATTGCCAAACATTTATGGCACCCTTCCATTATACTTTCATGAATGTAGAAACACTATTCTCAGGTTTTTTTTTTGGTCTAAATGCACATAATGCTAGTAAGGGTTATTTTCAAAGAAAGGTGGTTCACGATCGACACTCATATCTTCCTAACAAGGAGGTTATGGAGTTCTTTCATCCTCACAAAATGATGGTTATGACTACTTCAATATTAGTATTTGAAATAATGAAGGATTCGAAGAATCAAATTAGATTGACAATTAATTAGAACATAATTAAATATGTTTGGCCACAAGAACAAATTCGTACACGTCAATGAAATAGTTGAAAAGGCAAAACCAAATGCTCAGATAGCAAGGTAAGATCTTAAGATCATGGCCTTTTTTTTGTTTGCATCAATCATTAGATACCACATTATGAAAACTCCTATACTCAAGTGTTTTAACTTGATTTTTACAGATTAGCAAAATTACATACTGTAAAAGGCCATTTTCAGTCTACTCTCAAGCTAAACCGCTTATATTCAAACAATTCATCAAACTTATGATGTTTGACAGATGACACTTCTACCTTACTCTGTTACAACTAACACTATATTATTATTTCAAGACCATTTGGATACTCATCCATCCATAACATATATGTTTGCGGATAAGTTAGGAAAAAACAAAAATAATATCTGCTCCTACACAGTTTTAGGTTTTTCTCCATTCATAGAACATAATCAGCTATGTATATCACAACTGTGCTTCACACTAATAACAAGATAAATGCTTTAAATATGCAATACCAATTGCTTTACAATCACATTTTCAAATGCCAAACTATTCAAATTACTATGTAATGTTATCTTACTTTTCAAAATCATTAGTTTCCATTGTTATATACTCATTTTTGCCATCATCAAAACAAGCATGATTTAAATTGAATTATATAAGACTTTATCAAAGTAACAAATCACTATAATTTTCTTCGGCGTACCTATTGCACCCTAGGGTGCGATTCCTAGTTTATATAATAGGATTTTTTTTATGTTTTTCATTAATCATTTCAATTATATTTATGTTTCAACTTTTAGATTTTTATTAAAAATAAAGATATAAAAAGTTTATATATTCTTTTGTATTAAATTTAATTAAAATTTATATATTATATTTTATAATATTTTGGAAATATTTTTTTTTATAATTGTATGAAAATGATATTTTATCAAATATTATTTACAAATCGATGTGCTTTTTTAAATATTTTAATTTAATTGAAGTATAAAATATTATTATTTTTAAATTACTTTTTAGTTTAAAAAATAATACATTAAAAAAATTAAGTAAAAATATGAACATATTTTTATTTGTTATTGTTACTTTAGTTTTTTACAAAATATATTGAATAAAAAATTGAAATAATCATAATTTATATTAAAAAAACAATAAAATTTTGATCAAGTGAAACAAGGTATGATAAATAAATATTGCAAGAGAAAGAATTCTGGTGTAGTGAAATTAATATAAGTGCTCCAAGTTGGTGTAGTTTCTACAAATGAGACACTACAAACGCAATTTGCTCGCCTTTCAACAACACATATTAAACTCAAATCAAATGGAGACAAACCCAGTAGAGAATGTTATTTATTATTTATTTCCTAATAACGAAAAAATCTCCCTACCGTCATTAGATCAATTGTTACTTATTATCATAATTAAATATTATTTTGCAAGACATGATATTATATATTTATAATAATTATATTATTTAAATTATTAAATATGAGACTGGGGAGATGATGGTTTTTTTCTCTGCTGGGGTTTAGAGTCGCATCGCTATTCTGACCCCTCATGTCCTTTCAGACCGCATTTACTATAGGAAATCCTTTAGTATTTATGGTCCCGGCCACCATCACCTAGCAGTTGATTCTGGTGTTGTTTTGGTGACAGATAACAATGGCGCCTCCAAGCAAGAGACCTCACAAGTTTGTTCCCAAAGTGTTTCACCAGGTATGTCTCGTCCTGATATACTTTTTCCCATTCATGAGTTTGATGATGCCTGTTCTTGGCTTGAAATGCATACTCTTATTGGTTACTTTCTGGGTCGCAACCCTCCTAAAAATGTGATTGAGGATTGGGTTGCAAAAGCCTAGACTCCTCATGGAATCTGTTTGGATGGCATTCAGAGTCTCACCAAAGGTTTCTTTTTGTATCGCTTTTTCAATCCCACTCATGTGGATGCTATTTTTGCCAAAGGACCCTGGAATATTAGGGCCTCCATTTTAGTTTTCCAACCCTAGTCTCAATACTTTTCCATCTCAGACGACAAGAAACTAAAATTTCCTATGTGGGTTGAGTTGACTGGTCTTCCTCCACCTTGTTGGCCTTTCATGCATGCCATTGCGCAAACACTAGGTAGGGTTATCTATAGTGAGCATGACCATTTTCTCAATCCTCGGCCTCAGAAGAGGCTCTGTATTGAGGTTGACCTTTCCAGAGACCTTAAAGAGCATGTTGAGATCCAGGTTGGTGAAACCATCTTCTCTAATAAGGTGCTTTACCTCAACCTTCCCAATACTTGTTATCGTTGTCGATCCGCAAAGCATAAGATCAAGGACTACCCTTTGGAAATTCCTCGTCCCAAACCTCCTCCTAAGGATTCTAGTTCACACCTTGCTGATTCGGGTAAAAAAGAGGACACCAAGAAAGACAATTGGGTAACAGTCAGCCACAAGAACAAGTAGGTCAAACCTACCGCTTCGGCTTCCACTTTGCAACTGCCACCTTCTCCTGGTGCGGCTCGAGCTGCTTCTCATGCTGAGAATAATGCTCCCATTTCAAACCTTGGCCAGCAGGGGACGGAGACTTTTGATTCTGGTGTTAACCCTCCTTGGGTTCGCACACCTCGGGCATCTTCCAAAATTTCCACTCCTCCCAATTTTTGCCACTCTCGCAGCCCTAATGGGCATGCTGAGGCCGCGCTAGAGGGCATTTCAGAAAAATGCAAAAATTTTTCCATGGAATCTCCTGGGAATGATTTCTCTCCAGCTTATTTGTCAAATAGTTTTTCTTCCCTTAGGGATGGTGATGGTATGGATGACACTATTTTCTCATGAAGTACATCTCATGGAATGTTAGGGGTCTGACAGACCTGCCTAGAAAGTATTCTGTCAGGGATGTGCGTCGTTGTGTTAGTCATCTGGATGTGTTATGCCTCCAAGAAGTTAAAATTTCTGATATTTTTCTTGATGCTACCTGCAAAGTTATTTGGCCTAAGAGCCTTGCTCTATGTTCTCAGCATGAAGCTGGTCGAGGTGGAGTTGTTACTCTTCTCTCTCCTTGTTGGCATTCTTTGTTAACTAATCATGGCTCTGATCCCATGCAAAGATCTGTTTGGGCCACTTTCATTATTAGGAATCATTCTTTTGGCATAATTAATGTTTATGCTCCCAATGATTTTGTTGAGAGATCTCACCTTTGGCATTGGCTTGTAGATTATCTGCCACCTACAACTTGGCTTTTTGAGGTGACCTTAATATGGTTGAAGGGGCTTCTGACAAGGATAACATTTTGCCTTTTTGCTGGACAGTTGGTGAACGAGACGCCTGGTACTACATGCATAATAAATTGGGCCTTTTTTATCCCAATATTGGCCACCGTTGCCCTGCTAGATTTTGGCACACGTGGTCTAATTTTAGAGCCTCTTCTGACAAAATTCATAAACGACTTGATCGTGCCATGATTTCGGCTCAATCTTTTTTCTCTTTTTCCAAAAAACAAGCCTTGCCAGTTACTCCTCTTGTTGATGTGACCTTGTTAGATCACTTCCCCATTCAATTTAATATTGTATGGCAGACAGCCAAGGCTCAACCCCCCACCACTCAATTATTTTTTAATACTTCTGTTCTTAGCCATGCTTCCACGGTGGCCCACATTCATCGGGTTTGGAACCTTGAGCCTCGGCCATCGCAATCACCTGGCTGGATTCAATGGTCGAATGATGCCATCTGACGTAAGACACACTTTCTACGCATTTGTGGTAGACAGCTTGTCATCTACCACCATAGATCCTATGATGCCAACACCAAAGCTCTTTGTGTTGCCATGAAGGCCTTAGCCCTCGATCCTTTCAATCAAAGCTTGCAACTTCACCTTTCCCAGTTGCATCAGCAAAAGCAAGTTGCAGACAATTATGTTGCTAGAGGTGCTCAGATCAAAGCTCGATTACACTGGTTAAAAGTCAGAGATCAAGCCTCTAAAGAATTTTTTGCTGCTCTTCGTGCCCGTCACACCAATGTGGGCATAACCAGGATTAAAGAAGGTCAATTCCTCCTCACAGAGCTTCCTGATATTCTACAGGCCTTCATTCATCATTACGAACAAGTTTTTTCCACTCAGGGATCTTCTCCTGTCAGTAATCAAGCTCTTGATGATTACATTGATGTCGTGCCTCAATGAGTTTCACCTTCCCAGCGAGCTTTATGTGATCAGCTTCTTACCTTGCAGGATCTCCGTGAAGCTATCTTTTCTATGGCTAATGATAAAGCCCCGGGTTGTGATGGATTCCCCTGTGAGTTTTATAAAACACTTTGGGATGTCATTGGTCCTGATTTATACCAGGTTTACCTCGAAGCTTATCACTCTCAGTCTCTAGGGGACATTATCAACAAAGGTAACATTAAATTCATTCCCAAGTCTAGGGATCCTGATGATATTTGCAACTGGCGGCCTATTACCTTTCTCAATGTCTCATATAAGATCATCGCCAAGGCTCTGGCTCTCAAGATCCGTCACATCCTACCTCAAATTGTTTGACTTGAGCGAACAGGCTTTATCAAATCAAGATTTATTCTTGATAATATCATAGTGGTTTGGGAAGGTATGGAATGGGCTTGTAAGTCTAAACAGAAAACCCTTTCCCTTAAAATTGTTTTTTCTAAAGCTTATGACTGCATTGAATGAACTTTTATTATTTCTATGCTTCACGCTCTTGGTTTTGGCCCTGAATTTCTTCAATCTGTGTAGATGCTTTTTTGAGATACCTCTGCTTGCATCACCGTTAATGGCAGACAATCTTCTACCTTTGGGCTCTTCAGATCCATTCAGCAAGGCTGTCCTTTAGCTCCTACCTTGTATGTTCTGGCAGCTGAAGGCTTTGGCTATTTGTTAGCTCATTCCATTTCTCTGGGCCGTGTTTGTGGGATTGCTTTACCTGATTCTAGCCAGCAATTGGTCAATGACCATTTTGCTAATGATTCCTTTCTCTCTTGCAAAGGATGAAGAAAATATCAAGGCAGCCTTGTAGTGTTTAGACACTTTTTGCCTAGCCTCTAGTTTAGCTATCCAGTGGCATAAAACCTTGTGCTACAGATAGTCTTCCCTTCCCGATCTGCCCTAGTTTTCTCAGTTTGGATGGTCCAAGATTCAACATGGGGAAATTGTTCGCTTCCTTGGTATTCCTTTTGCTTTCCAATCCTCTTCTATTGAATTATGGAATGTTGTATTAGCTAAAATTGAGAAGAAGCTTACCTATTGGATTACCAAGCCGCTCTCTCTCGCTGGGAAGTTTCAGATTTGCTCCAAGGTCTTGGCTGCTATGCATGTCTACTACTCTTCTTGTTGTGCTCCTTCAAAAGCCTCCTACAAGAAGCTCGAGAAATTGCTGAGGGGTTTTCTTTGGGCCTCTGGCGCTGATCACCATGGATTCCACAGAGTTGCCTAGGATTTTTGTTGTCTCCCTAAGGTCTCTAGTGGGCTTGGCTTACACGACACTCATAAACAAGGTCTGGCCCTTTGTGCTAAGTGGATTGTGCAATGTTTCACAGGCGATGAGGCTTGGAAAATTCTGCTTCGACATTGCATTTCTTCTGGGTACCCCTTGCACAAGCCAGCTTGGAAGGGGATTGGGTTTCAAACCCTTCTGGTTATGAAGCACCTTGTTCAAATCCAAGGTACATTTGTTGTCAAAATTATTTGGAGATCTTGGGAAGATGTAAAGCCTTGGCTTCGCTGGGTTGGCAATGGCTTCCGTGATGGGCTTTCTTTCAATCAACAGAACATTTGGTGGTCCCCTCTTTTTGCTCAACAAGGGCTTCCTCTAGCCAAAATCCAGGGGATAAGTGCTCTTCATTTTCACAAACGTGGCATTCGAATGCCCAAGGATTTGTTTTCTAGAGCCACCATGAGTCTCTACTCTTGGGATGATCTCCGAGTTCAATTCTGACTCACTCATCCAAATCGTCATACTTTTGACTTGCTTGTCTCTGCTATTCCGCCACATCTCCTGCATAAACTTGGAATTTAGTCAGTTAAACCTTGGTGGAAAGACTGGAAATGGTATCCTGATACACCATTTACCAACTATAAACCCAAACTTGGGTACTCTTGGTGTGTGCCTCGCTTTCCTATGATTGATTCTTTCGATCATCGTTGGCATCTCTCTTCTTCTCAGAAGACCTGGAGCTGGCATTTCCGCACTATTTGGGATGTTATTACTGAACCCAAAATTGCTCATTTTGTTTGGTGTCTGCTTTATCAAGGTTTGCCTTTGGGAGCTCAGCTCCAGCACTTGGGTGTGCCTGATCTCAAATGCCCATTTTGTGGGCATTTTGAAACCATTATGCATATTTTTTGATTCTGTCGACGGGCCCAGAACTATTGGACATGGATTCATAGCTTTTTTATGTCATTCCAGCCTGAGCCTTTTTCTTGGCATATGGCTCTCCTTGGTGATTCACCCAGAATGCCTTCCCAGTATACCCAGATTTGGCATGCTTTCAGGATGGAGATTTTGTTTTCCTTATGGAAAGATTGTAATGTTGTTATTTTTACTCATAGCTTTTTGGATGTCAATGTTTCTCTTTATGCTAAGGCATGTTTATATAATAATGTCATGATGCAGATTCAAGTACAAGCTGACAAGGTGGCCCTTGAGGTCGCCCACTCTCAGGAGCTACTACAGCATTGGGGTAACGCCCCGTACGTGTATTGTGGCTCGGGTGCCGTCGGATTCCCTTTGAGCTACCCGCATGCCACCCTGGGGCCGACCTCGTAGTTGGAGTTCCTCGGCTAGGCGCTCCAGAACGTCGCACTCTTGGTGTCGCCGCTCTGCCTCTCCTCCTACTAGGAGGGCCTCAGCTGTTGGCTAGCCTCCTCTGCTTGTTTCTATTGCTGCTCGGCCGACGACCAATGTTCCTGTGTGGCCTTCTGCCACTTCTGATAAAATGCCCTGCTTGGCTCTTGCTATCTCTCCCAGGCGGGAGGAAGGAGAAATGAAAAATGAAGAAAAAGATACAAATGATGGGTGGTCGCTTCCCGACCAGACCCCTGGGCCCAATGTTTGGGGTAATCCTAATGATAAAGATCCTCGTCCCTCTTCTGCTACTGCTCTCGCAGCTTGAGGGCTTTCGTTATAAGCTTTTATGGTGAATAGTTGTATGATTCCGACGTGATGCTGAGTGACTCTTCGCGGGGTGATGTTTTATCCCCCGGTCCTTTTTTGTGAATATTCTCTTATTATATTATTAGAAACTTAGACCTCTATTCATCAAAATTAATAAATATTATTAATAACTTATTTTAAAGTACACTTTAATTTAATAATAATTAAATATTCTATATATTATATAATATTATATTAACAATATCTTTTAAAATTATATATATATATATATATAACACTTATTGAATTTTTTAACATCTACCGACTTAACACTTCTCCATTAATACTTCTTGAATTTTATTTTTCAATGTAAGCCCAAATGTTCTATAAATGCCATTTGCTTTAATCAATAAAGGAGAAAAAACTCTCTTTGACATAACTCAGCTTTTTGACTCACGACGACTTCAAGATATTTGGTTTAAAAAGTTTAAACAAATAAAAAGAGTCTTCGCCACTGAAGACTGCATGGCCATGGAATACAGACAAGTCTAATAATACATAATAATCCCCTCATACAACTCAAATACTACGTACAATTGAACCTGATCACATATATGAAGCCGCAAAACAATTTATAAGTTAGAAAGTGCAGCTGATAACCAATAAAAACGATGGCAGAGAAAAGCATGGAGGGGAGATAATGAGGGCCAACAACACACGAACATAATGGAGAGATGAATGTCCCTGCCGCTTGCAGTCCTCCCAGAGCTACCATTGTCATTAGCAGTTGCTTGCTTCTCTCTTGACACTTCCCATCACAGGCATTCATTTCCACATTTGCAGGAAAATAAGAATCTTGACAGATCTCTTTGGTCATCCAGTAACATAAAAACCCTTCAATAACCAGTCGCAATATGATAGCGACATAATGTATATTCCCCAAATCCTCTGGGATATCAAACAGAGACCGCTTTCCACAATCAAATCTATGAATCGCCTCTGCCACGAGATCTACAACAACTATAGAAGCAAAAGTCCAGTACGCTTTCTCCGGCATTAGACTGCCCAAGTTTCCTCCCAGTACAATTGCCCCTGTCGCACCAATCATTGCCTTTTACGACAGATGGAGTTAAGAAATTTGCAGCATTCCACTTACGATCCTCACTTATATTGCTTGTCATCAAATGCGTACCGTTTCCCGATTGGACCTCCATTAAAGTGCTCAATTCCTCTCTTACTATTAAAATGGGCGTAAATCCTTCGAATAGAATAATTGAGAGCGCAACAAACAAGAGAATTTTGGTTTGCCTTTGTGTAATGTCCTGGTTATATAAAAGCAGGGTAACAATGGCAATGCTCATGCCTACCTTCAGAAAGACGACTCCTGCTCTGCCATGGTCAGAGGGTCGATGAAGCTTTTTACACTGCTGTGATTGATCTGTTCCTCCAGGGGAATTCTCAATCCAGTTCCAGTAAGGTCGTATGGAGTAGAAAATGACAGCTTCCGTCACAAGAATACTCCAGCACAGCCAAAATACAGGGGTAGACAGTAGCATTCCATAACTTCCAAGGGTAAGCGCTACAACGCCCCAATTAAATGCAGAAGCCAAATCAGTAAATCCCCTGATGTACTGGACGTAGTGGTCATTTGCCTCTGGAGTCTGAGCAGAGGAAATAGCTGAATGCAAATGATTTACAAGTATAAGAACAGGGTAAATTCAAATATAATGTAAATCAAAAAATTCAGTAACTTCGTTGCAAAATTAGCTATAATTTCCTTCCAGCTCACCTAGTCCAGGATCAGTTGAACGAGCTGTCATGCTGTTTTGCGTAATTGTTATATGATGCTCCCCAGGGACTGGTCTAACAGTACCTTGCCTCGGCATTTTCCCACCTGCATTCATATTTACTCTCACAAGAATTTCAGCAGAAAAGCTAACAAAGAGTTTCAGGTCTGCCTTGAGAAAACAAAATTCCTCTTGATTTATAGGGATCGTCAAAATAAAAAGAGAAATAAATTAATGAAAAGGATAAATGGTCGGGGGAAGAAGGAAAGATCTGTAAGCAAAGGGGGCATTACCAGGCAGCAACGAGCTTGACTTGCTGACCACGTTACTTCCGACCTTCACTGAAATTATTTCCAACTTTCGCTGAACTTACATGATGATGATAATGTAATTTCATTGAAGGTTGGAATTCCAGGGAACATTGACCATTTAGAAAGAACTGGGTTGTACTATTTGTAAATGGGGACAGAACATGTCTTGTAGAAGCATAGAGGAGATTT
>MU227700.1:357630-368069 GCA_018584345.1 Thuja plicata
CGGATTGGAATGTGGAAAGATTCTAACATAAGCATCAAATACATAAAGGTCAAGATGACTGTGATGTTAGCTTACCCAATTTAATATAGAAAAACCACACTCGCATCAAGGCATAGAGGCCAGGATGACCATCATAACGGTTGTGCAAAAATAGTGAAGCATAAAGCAGGAAGCAAATAAAAACATGTTCCATGCCCCAAGTCCTCTAGCTATGCATCACAGAGAGACTTATGAGACAAGGAAACTCAACAAAGATCAATAACAGTCAACACACAAAGAAAAGATTGTGACATAGCTCAAGCATTAAGTGTTGTGTTTCAAAATTTAAGTGTGTTAACTGATACTGAGTTTTGAGGATAAGGATCGAATGCTTGCAAGCGGCTAAGATCACATGACAAAACTGGGTAAGACCAAACCGATAAGTGTTGAAAAACACTCGATGTCAGTGGTTGTATTGAAAAATACAGTTGGGGTGGTGTTGAAAAACACCATTTGGGTGAGATGTCCTAAAGACTAACGCATCCAAGAGACCAAAGCTAACACATTTATGCCCCCTAGATAGAGACAAAGACCAATTCTAGATCGAGGCAACAAGGACAAGGCAGGATGGAGAAAGGCTAAGTGTCGCGAACACGCGCTAAGAAACATGGGTGCAAAGGCCTCAAGTAGCACCCGTTTCTAGGTTTTCACCACTTGAATTTTATTACATTTTTTCTCTTTCTTTTTTTTCATTTTTTTCTTCTTTTTTTTTTCAGGACTTTTTATAATTTTTTTGAATTTTTGCTACCAAGGCGCCTATTTCCAAGTTTTCACCAAGGCACTTTTTCTATTTTTTTTGAATTTTTGAATTTTTTGATTTTTTTGTATTTTTGGAATATATAATTTTTTTGGAGATGCATCAAAGCGCCTAGATTGCTAGGTTTTCACTAAGATGATCATTTTTTTAGGACATTTTCATATTTTTAGAATTTTTTGGCAATACATCATTTTTGGGGATGTTTTTAGGATCAATAATTATGTACAAAGGATGCCCCCAGACAAAATGGGCATCATGGATAAAACTTCTTTAGGTGCAAGACATTGATAGGCTCAGGGAGCTACTCTCCCTTTTCCGTAGATAGTAAATAAGCACCTGACCCAAAAGTTGATATAATGATGTAAGGTCCAAGTCAATTAGGTTCAAATTTTCCCTTTTGATCTCTATGTTGTTGATTCTTAGGATTTTCACGTAGGACAAGATCTCCCACTTGGAATTCTTTAGGGCGAACCTTTTTATTGAAGGCTTTAGACATGTGCTTTTGATAAACCCTCATATGGTCAAATGATGCTTGACGTTTCTCATCTAAAAGTTCTAACTCTTGAAGTCTAATGGCGCAGTAGTCTTCATCTGTAACTAGACCTTTGAGGGAAACTCTAAGTGAAGGAATCTCAACCTCCAAAGGTAACACTGCTTCAGCGCCATATGCAAGGGAAAAAGGAGTAGCCCCATTAGGAGTATGAATACTCATTATATAGGCCCACAAAGCCGAATTTATCTGTAAATGCCAATCTCTATCATTCTTACAGACTGTTCTATGCAAGATTTTAAGAATAGTTTTATTTAATGCCTCTGCTTGACCATTTTCTTGCAGGAAGTAAATGGAGGACCAATGTTGTTTAATCTTGAATTTCTTGCAGAGTTGTTTAAGGTCCTTATTCTTGAACTAGCCTCTTTTGTTAGTGATAATCTTGGAAGGCACTCCATATCGACAGATGATATGGTTCAGAATGAATAGAGAGATTGTCTTGCCCAAGGCAACAGAAAGTGGGACAACTTCTACCCATTTAGTGAAGTAATCAGTAGCAGTGATAATAAACTTGTGTCCACCTGATGAGTTGGGATGAATCTGTCCAACAAGATCAAAGGCCCAGCGCTGAAATGGCCAATGAGATATAGAAGGAATGAGCTCCCTGCCTGGAGCATGTATCAGGTTACCATGTTTTTGACACTTTTCACATGACTCTGTGAAAGATACTACATCAATCTGCATCGTAGGCCAATAGTACCCCGCCCTAAGAAACCTTCATGCCATGGAAAGACCATTGGAATGTCCCCCAAAGATGCCCTCGTGAATGTCAACTAACGCTTGGTTGGATTCTTCCTTTTCTAAGCATCTAAGAAGTGTTCCATCTAGATCCCTCCTATACAAATCACCAGCGATAAGGGAATGTTGAGAGGCATTTCAGGTAAGGTTTATGCGTTCAGATCGGTTAAAGGTTTTAGGTATAATGCCATCACGAAGGTATGAGTAAATGGCACCATAACGGGATGACTCACGACCAACAAGGGTACAAATAACATGGCTTTCTTGGGAGTCATAAATAGGGTGATGTAGCTCTTCCACCAGGAATTCAAATCTAGATTCATGTTGCTCTAACTGAAGGAGTGAAGCAAGTGTAGCCATAGCGTCAGCTGCTTTGTTTTCTGCTCTAGGGATTTGCTGAAATGTAACAAATGTGAAGTGGCATTTCGAGGAATCAACCATTTGCTTGTAAGGTACCATTTTATCATGTTTTTTTTTTATATTCATCATTAACTTTGTTGATTATTAGCTGTGAATCCCCATAGATGTGTAACTCTGTGATTCTCCATTCTATGGCCATCTTAAGTCCATTTGTTAAAGCTTCATACTCGCCAATGTTGTTTGTACATGGGAACAATAATTTATAAGACTTAGGGATTGTGTACCCATGAGGAGAAACAAACAAAACATCGGCTCCTGAAACATTCTGCATAAAGGATCCATCAAAGAACATCTTCCATGTTCTTTCAGTCATATACATGAGGTGCTTATCTGGGAAGTCAACTTGAACAGGTGCATTATCTTGTATTGGGAAATCAACCAATTGATCTTTTATGGCTTGTCTTTTGATTGCTTTTCTCTCAATATACTCGATGTCAAACTCTGAAAGTATCATCATCCATTTAGCAAGTCTACATGTGAGGGAAACCTTACCTAGCAAATACTTGAGTGGATCTATTTTTTCTATGAGGTGTATAGTGTGCGCAAGCATGTAATGTTGCAACTTTTGGGAAGCAAACACAATCACAAGGCAAGCTTTCTCAATGCTGGTGTATTTGACCTCATATGAAACAAGAGTATGGATAATGTAGTATATTGCTCTTTCTTTCCCATTTTTATCAAGTTGAGCTAGTAATGCCCCCAAGGAAGATCCTGTCACTGAAATGTATAGAATAAGTGGTTTCCCTGGGATAGGAGGCATTAAAATAGGAGGATTCGCCAAGTATTTCTTGATTTGATCTATGCTCTTTTGACAATCCTCATGTTCCAAATATATTTGACTCCCTTGTGTAAGTTCTTGTTGAAGGGTTGAGCTCTATCTGCCAACTGTGAAATGAATCTCCTTATAGATTGAAGACGTCTCTGAAGACTCCTCATTTGACTAATGTTTCTAGGAGGTGACATATCTATGATTGCTTGAACTTTTTCAGGGTCCACCTCTATTCCTTTTGCTGAAATAATGAATCCGAGTAGTTTTCCAGAGGTGACTCCAAATGCACACTTTTTAGGATTTAACCTTAGTTGAAATTGTTCCATGCGATCTAGAATGACTTTTAAATCCTCTAAGTGTGTGTCTCTTTGTTTAGACTTGGCCAAGGTGTCATTCACATGATCTTCCATGTTTTTATGCATCATGTCATGAAAAATGGTTGTCATAGCTCGTTGATAGGTGGCTCCTGCATTTTTTAATCCAAAAGGCATAATGTTCCAACAATAGGTACCCCATGCACAAGTGAATGTAGTCTTTTCTTGATCTTCAAGAGCTATCTTAATCTGATTGTACCCAGAAAAACCATCCATCAAGGAATAAATCTCATAACCCACAGTCATATCCACTATCATGTCTATATTGGGAAGTGGAAATTCATCCTTTGGGCATGCTCTATTGACATCTCTGAAATCTGTACAAACTTGAATGTATTTATCATGTTTGGAAACTGGTACGATATTTGATATCCATTCAGTATAGGCAATAACTCTTATGAATCCTGCACCAAGGAGTTTCTCCAATTCTACTTTGACTAGAAGAGCTATGTGAGGATGCATCTTTCTCAATTTTTGTTTAACTGGTTTGACACCCAGAGCTATGGACAAGTGATGCATGATAAGATTAATGTCCAACACTGGCATATCTGAATAAGTCCATGCAAAGTTGATCTTCTTTTTCTGTAAGAACTTAGTGTAGGCTTCTTTTTCTTCAGGTGACAAGGATTCAGCCAAGTGTACTATTTGGGGAGCCTCATCTATACCCAAATTGACTGCTTGTGTTGGTTCAATAAGCACTGAAGATCGATCTTGAAAGTAGTTGGGGAGATGATCAAGTAACTCATCCTTAGGCGCCTCAAAGAGGTTTTCACCCTTGGATACATCATTTCTTTTTGCTTTTTTCAGTTCTGACACCGCCACACAGTGGTTTTCACTATCAAAACTCCTATTCTTTTGATTTTCTTTTCTTTTTATCTTGTGACTAAGGTACTTGATGTCTGGCTCTGTCATGCTGGTAGCCGGTTCGCTGGTGGAAGAGACTATGGGTTCAAGGGCATTCAGGTAACAGGCTATCTCATAATCATTTTGGAATGTTAAGAGCTCAAGTTCTTGATAGAATTTGGAATAATCAACGAGGTCAGGATGAACAAGAGGCAAGTCAATGACTGGTTCAAGGTTATAGATGTGAATGATATTATTGCTGGTGATTGAAGAGTCAAAGTCCATCAAGTATCCTTCTAAGCTACCCAAATCAGGATTCATCCTAACAAGCGAAGAATTTCCCACTAAAGCAACACGTGGGTTCAAATCCTCTAATCCTACATGTGACTCCTTGGCTACCTTGGGTTGAGAACTATAAGTGTGAATAACATCAATATCTCTATCAACTGTGGAAGACTCTAAGAAGGAATCCCATTCATACTCATGTGAACTTGTGTCTGAACTGCGACTAGGATGCTTACACCATGAAGGTTTTGGGCATCTTGATGTGGAAGGTTTCATTTCATCAAAGGTAACACCTTCTCTTTCCATTAAACAAGCAAGATTCTTTCATTGACATTCTCTGAAAGGATCTTCAATGTCTGATTCATTTTGTTCTAAAGTTGCAACTGACGCATGAGTGACCGGAATATTGGAATCTCCCCAGAGGAGATTAGTGGAAGGGACCCAATCTTCACATATGTCTTGTTGGTTTGTCAGATTAGGAACATATTCTGGTTCATTATTGCTATCTAATGCCACAAAGATAGGATTAGTGAGCTTGTTATAATTCTCAAACCCTAGGCCAACCGGCTTCTTCGACTTGCATCCAAAAAGAGCATGATCAAGAGGTTTGGCTCTAGCATCTAATCTGTGACTAAGAGGGCCATGTCCAGGATAGCCCATCTTCTTGAGGAAAGTATACGCTCTTCCATACGCCTTAGGGGAGGGAGAGAAGTTCTTATTATGCATGTATTTTTCTTCTCTATAGATCCAGTCTCTAACAAATATCTCTTCTTTCTCATCTTGGATAGGCACTGATGACTCTACAAATGTGCCAAATAATGTCATAGCTGAAGAAGAAGGTTTATTTTCTTGTGATGTTTTTCCATAAGACTGAGGCGAGACTGGCAGTGTTGTGAGGGAGTTGAGTTGATACCCCCCATGCCAAGATCTATGGAGTTGAGCTTGTCTCTACACCCAGCTAAAGTTGCATCAAAATCTTCTGCTTCTCTATTGAGGGGAACATGAGTTCCTGTTGAAATTGAATTAACAGATAAAGTGTTATCCCCAAGTATACAACTCTCTATTCCATTGTAGGGGAACTTAACACATTGGTGATAGGTAGATGGCACCGCTTGCATATCATGAATCCACGGTCTACCAAGTAAAATATTATACGCAAGGGGACTAGCGTCAACTATTTGAAATGAAATGTCTTTTTCAACAGGGCCAATCCTAACAAGAAGGACGACCAACCCCTTGGAACTTCTTTCTGCCTCATCATAGGCTTTGATAGTAATCCTTTTTCTAGTATATATGACTTTCTCATAATAACCCAATTCTTTTAAAAGACTAAAATAATAGATATTAACCCCAACACCCCCATTTATCAACACGCGCCTAACACAGGTTCTGTGGATCATGACCTCAATATGGAGAGCAAGATTGTGTGGGTGGCTCAAGGCTTTATCATCATCCTCTGAAAAGGTAAGGTAATGAGGGCTAGCAATGTGGTTAACCATGTTCTGGAATTGATCAACATCTAATTTGTTGGGGACGTTCGATGTGCACAAAGCATCCTCAAGGACTTTCTTATGTCTTGGAGACAACTCTAAGAGCTCAAAGATCAAAATCTGAGCTGGAGTTCTTTGCAACTGATCAACAAGACTATAGCTTGACTTTAGATTAACTGTTGGCTTTGAGGTGACATTCTTGGGTGCCACTTGCTTTAGTTTACTTGATTGGCTTGAATTGGGTCCTCTAATGACAATGGGACCTTGACTTCTTGTAACAACATTAAGAGTTTGGGACGACACTCTAGAGTTGGGACCTCTTAGCACCACAACGAGTTCTTCATCAAATACTAGAGGAGAGTCCACATCTAGATCATAACCAGAGGGATCTCTACCCCTCAATATATTGACATTCTCTTCTACAAATTCAAGCATGTTGATAGTATTCTCTGCATCTGTGTAAGTGTAGTTGATCTCATCTTTGCCATTCTTAACTTTAGAAGTTTCCCCCTTCTCATATTTGGGCAACGGTTCCTTGAATGCCTTATGATCAGCATTAGTATTCAAACCATCTACCTTAAGGTTTCCATTCTCAATGAGATCTTGAATAATATGCTTGAGTTTGTAGCAGTTTTCAATGCTATGTCCAATACCATTGTGAAATATGCAAAAGGCCTTCTCATCCCACCAATGTGGCTTAACATCAGGTATATGAAATTTCGCAGGATCTTGAGGATGTGCAAGATTGTTGGCAATGAGCGTCTTCAAAATATCCTCATAGGAATCACCAAGTTTTGCAAATTGATGTCTTTCTCTCTTGGGCTTATCTTGGTATCTTGGATTATTCTCTTGTTGATTAGATGTATTGAGCTTCATAGCTTGAGCAACACTAGAAAAATGGAGCACAGTTTGGTCTTTTGGTTGAGAGGAGTCCACAACTCCGTCATTGACCACTTGTTTGTTCCTATTCCAGTGTGGGTTCTTCCCTTTATCCTTGTTAGAGTTGTTATTGTTTTGACCATTGTTATTATTGTTTCCATGTTTGGCCAAGATACCTTGCTCTTTTAAAACATCTTCAATCCTACATGCAGTTTCAACCATGGTATCAAAGGAATCAAAAACCATTTTTCTAACTTCATACCGCATTTCGGGAAGCAAGTTGCTAACAAGGATATAAATCTTCTCATTTTATGGAATGGTCCTAGAATATCGAGAGCACTGTCGTCTCCACCTTTGCAAGAAAGTAACAAAGGATTTGCCTTGACTTTGTTTTAAATTGCATAAGTCCAACATAGTGATTGATCTTGAGAGGTTGTATGCAAAGTGTTGAAGAAATCTATGAACAAGCTCTTTAAAAGTCTTGACAGGGGGGGTTATATTGGTGAACCATTCCATTGCTTGACCTTTTAGACTCCTTGGGAATAATCTCATAATATAGGAGTCATCTTGGTGGAACTCAAAACTTGTGGTATAAAACTGGCGCACATGATCATGCGGATCTCCATTCCCATCATACTTGTCATATTGAGGAATTTCAACCTTTCTAGGGAACTCTTTCATGTCAACACTCTTATCAAAAGGATTAGGAAAAATTGAATCCAATGAAAATGAACTCTTAGGTGCCATCATCTTTGCCACCATGCTCTTAAGTTCCTTGAGCTCTTCCTCTTGAGATGGCCCATGCTTCTTAATCTTTTTGTCCACATCAAAGTTGTAAGGGACTCTAGCACCCTTGTTTATCAAACTCTCTAGGAACTTATCTTTGTTTTGCTCTAAATATTTCTCCACATACTGTTGGAAAAGTGGTTCTTGTTGCATTTTCATGAAGTCTTGGGAGATGGAGTCAAAATTTGAGCTACTACCCCCATACTGTGAACCATGATGAGCATGTTGTGAAGGCTTCCTTGAGTTCCTAGGAGGTGTTCATCTCCTATAATGATCATGTCTAGAAGCCCTTCTTCCTTTAGGGCTATGAGATCATGAGGGTGTTCTTTAGTGTCTTCTACTGTGTGGAGTTTCAGGAGGAGTGGATGGAGGAGAGTTGTTTCCACCACTAAGACGCATGTTATTGAATTGGTCATTAAGTCGCTGAGCCAAGAGCCTATCTTGTTTTTCTTGAAAGGCTTTCTTTTCCATTTCTACCAAGTTCTATCTCTCCAACTCTAGGAGTCTAAATGTTTCTTCCTTTGCACCTTGTTCATCTAGGAAGGCTTTCTTTTCACGCTCAATCCTCTTAAGTCTTTCACTCATATATGTTGCAGATGTCTTGAGTGGTGAACTTGGTCTTGAATTTTGAAACAAGTTGTTGGTATAGGTTGCATTAACATGAGTGTCATAAATTTCATCTCCTTGGTTATCATGTTGTGATAACTCATCTTCATAAGCTTGTCTTTTTCCTCTCTCTCTCTCTCAGCCCTTTGGTGTGCATCTAGATATCTTGTTGAGATAAGGGGTGAAGTTGGCCGACTGTTAGGAGAGGAGCCACCAAACGAAATAGCATCTCTATGCTTTGCAAATATGTCATCAGGACGTTTATCCATATCTTCCCTCTCTCGTCGATTCATTGTATAAATCATATCCACAGAAGAGTGAGAAGATGCTAAGGGGGTACCCAACTCACTAAGGTGACTCTTGGAATCAGACCACACTTCCAAGTTGTTCCTAGGTGATTGATCAAATATGGGTTATTTTCCCTTATGTTTTTGGCGAGTTTGAACTAAGGGTAATTGGTTGAAGACCACTTGAGGTCATTTTCCTTGATTTACTTGATATCTTGTTGTAACTGGCATGAAAGAAAAGGTACTGGTTGATAGGATGACCCTAAGAAACATTGGTATCAAACTAGGATAGTAAAGGCATTAACTTGTCCAAAAGAGGTGATAAGATAGAATTATGCAAGAGGCGTAAGCCAACACTGCCACAAAGGTGCCCACATTTTGGATAAGTATCCTAGCACATATGGATCAGGAGGATGGTCTTACCCAAGTTATATTAATTGAATTTGAATATATGAAAGTGGATGGACAAGAGATTACCAAAACTCTCCAAGTTTGTTATCAAAGAATCTAAAGGTTTATCATTTTAACAAGGACAGTTTCTAGCTCACCAAGCTCCAAGCAAGGTCACTTGTGAAATAAAAGATTACTAATCTAAGAGGTCAAAATGCAATAATCCAAAGCTAAACAAGCTTCTAACAGCGGGGTAAGCTGCCTAATCTGACCCGGATCAACCAAGGAAACGAGAAAATGATAGGACAACAGGCTAAGCAAGTTGATAATGATAGCAAATAGCTCACTGGTTTGGCAATAGAGGACATATTTCGCCTGATGAAATGCTTTCTCGCGCGAGGATTCTCACAGGTTCACGTGAAATTATGCAGTCTGACGTGAGGAAAATAGAACTGGTGACCACAAATTTGATAGCAACATGCAGGATATCATGTGATGATTCTCACAGTATTGCGCGAAGAAACTCACAGGGCCGTGCGAAGAACTATTTTCTTACGCGAGGTTTCTGATAGGAAGGACAAGGAACTCAGTTTTGTTCATTTTAAATAACCAACTAGATGCATTAACAGACTTTTCTCATGAATCAGGCACGCAAAACAACAATTTGGGAGTTTAAGCAAACATTTGTCTTCAAACAATGAGCAAGGGACAAAGCAACCTCGCACATGAACAAGAATAGTGTTGTAGTATTTCTACTCCCTAAAAATTCTACTTGTGTATGTTCTCAAAATGTTTTTCAATCACGCACATAGTCCTAGAAAAGAAAAAGTTGGTTGCATTATGGTTCTTAGTAATGGTTTGACTCTGCAAATTTTGCAATCTTAAGTGGGTGAAATCCAATCCTGGTGCACCGAGGTTTTGACACAGTCTGAGAATTTAATCAATCAGGAGCTGCTGAGGAGATCTGACAACCCAACAAGAAACTACACCCGTGGAGATTTCTTCCACAAGGACATTTATATAGCAGTTGTTGCTACCATGGGGAAAATGGCTATTACCGCTTGAGGTTCCTTCCATGTGGTTTACACAATAAAGGGAGTGTCCACTACAGTTAACCCTCTCTAACAAGGAAGACTCACAATATGGACCACATGGGGACTTAGTTCGGATTCAAGGGTTCCAAGTTTCTGATTCTCCCAAAAGGGAAAAGAGCATAATCCTCTAGC
>MU227700.1:379522-400407 GCA_018584345.1 Thuja plicata
AAAAACTAAGCAATCAAATGGTTTGACCACTTGTTGTAGATGTTCATCAGAGAGAAATGGAAATCGATTTTCCAAATGGAATAATATGGAACCGGGTGTGCAACCTAAATGTTTACAGATTCTAACTCAAATTGAGGAGATGCTAATTGCAAGGATAAGCCCTATCCTACAAGTAACTTATGCAAGAGGTGGACAACTAAAATAAAGTGGCAACATAATTTGCTTTCCTCAAGATATTTCTATGATTGCATCTCTCTTGCCAAGGCGAATAGATACCTTGGACATAATTCTAGTCTTATACATCGGCAGAGTCTGAAATGATATCAAATCTGAAGGGTAATTTCTTTTAATAATATACACGTTTATTCATTGAAAAACAGGGTGATCATCTTTTTCACAGTCAAATAGACAGATCCTGAATACCCCTTACCCTGCAAAATCCTCAATAAATCTGAATCCAATATAGGAAAAGCCAACCATCCATTTGCCAGAAAGTAGAAAGAAGACACCTAAACAAAAATGGGACCCTTGCCAGTACATTTTCTAACCACCTGACCACAGACTTTGGCGAAACAAAATCTTCCATAAAACTTTCTTGTTGAAGTAAATTAGCTTCCAGATCCAAAACTGGGCTCGTAAAAACATCAGCACCTACACCTAGTTTAATGCTAATTGATACCTTCTCTGCGCTTCATACACCTCTTTCTTTTCCTCTCAACATCACCACTAGCAAACTAAAGGGACACTTCATTTGAAAGGCCTAGTGAAATCCCATATGCAAGACTTTCACCATCACAACGAGTTTCAATACATTTACATTTTCTCTTCCTGACAAGTTCCAAATTGTTGATACTCTCTCTTAATCTTATCTCCAGAAAACCAAGTTCACCTTCCAGATTGACCATTGCTTTTGCAGTAGGTAACTTTAGGGTATTTAATAATAAACTAGTTTGTTTGGTCATACATAAATAACATAGACCAACTCATAAGCCGTTTGCTCAGACTTCGATCTGTGCATAAAATCTGTATAATCCGGGAAAATCATAGTCAAGAAGATCTTCTTCATCCTCCACAAAACGATCCCAGTCCACACAGACCCAGCAGTAACCAGGACAAGACAGAAACAGGGGAAGCCAGAAAATGAAAAATAACTAACCTAAAATATTGACAACGCAACTAGATCCAACGAATAGAGGAGGATCCAGTGATGGCGATTAAGATGCAAATGTATAAGAGGGGGGAAAAAGAAGATTAAGAAGAGGACGACGAGGAAGGATGAATAAGAAAGGGCAATCAGAACATAGGGAAAAGAACAAAGCTATGAAGAATCAAATCATAAACTAAAGCCCAAAATCAAAATCCCACGGAAGGATCCCGACCAAACGAGCTCCCAGAGCAATTCAAAGGGGCAAACAATGGAATATCTCATTTCAGATTATATATGCATGACACTAACATTAATTGCTCTGCAACCTCTGAAATCATTTTTTAGCCACATTTTTCACAAGTGAAATAATTTCGGAGTCAAAAAAAAGAGGAAAATTTCAAGAACATTTTTTATTGGTCTTTGACTTTGAACTTGAACACCAAAGATGTCTTATTACATTCTACTACGTACGTTTTCCATTGACATTAATTTGATCGGGACAGTGCTTTCTTCCTTGCCCGGGTGAACCATTCATGGCCTGCCTCAAAAGTTGGGAGAATTTTCACAGCACTCTCTCTTTTAGAAACCAGTTCAATCCAAGCGCTCAAATGTGGGCATTTCTCCAAAGGAATGCTGAATTCCCCAAAAATTTCTGCAGAATGCCACAGGAACACATACGAAACAAGTACAATATCAAGATAACCAAATTTATCTCCGCCAAAGTAGGGTTTCCCCCCTGAGATTTTCGGCATCGCCTCTTCCAGGAAAAAAAATGAATCAATGAACTCTTTCTTAGCAATTTCCTGAGATTCTCCCTCCGTCACTATTACTGTATATCCAGCCATCCAAAACTGCCAAAAACAATACCCAATAACACAAAAGCATAAGCACTTGTAGATAATAAACAACTCCATAGATAAGAATAAGAATATTTAGTGCAGTTACCAAAATCTTACCTTTTTGTCTATGAAATCGGCCCAGAACCTGGCAATGGCCTTCTCGTATGGATCTGTGGGTAGAAGAGTTGAAAAGGAAGAGTAAGTCTCGTGTATACATTCAAGAATTATGAGAGACTCCGACAATGGCTTCCCTTTGTGAATGATGGTAGGCACAGTCTTGTAAATGGGATTGGCTTGTAAAAGCTCAGGGCTTTTACTGTTCACATCCTCTCTTGGGTATCATACGCCACACCCAACTCTTCCAGTGCTACTAACACCCGATTAGCAAAGGGACTCACCCAAAGCTTTAATACTTTGATTTTCTCCTCTTGGCTGCCCATTTCTCTTGATCACTAATCAGTTCCTTCTGGTGAAAATGTATGGAGAGAGATGAATTGAAATGGTTGTTTCCATTGTTATATATAGAGAGATGGTGCAGAAGCAAAGAGCAAAACGTTTTAAACCTCACACGAGCGCTGACGTCTTATTCCACCAGCGAGATATTTGACTGGATGAACACATGCTTGGATCATCATTGATGAGGCCCCGTTTGGTTGAGGAATTAGAATTTGACTCAAAATTTAGTTTTGAAATTCTGGTTTTGTGTATTCGGAAGATAGTTTGGACCGTTTGGTTGATCCAGAAGATGACTGAGACAATCCATCTTCTACGTTTGGTTGCCAATTTCAAAATTAGAATTAGAACATTCAATCTCATTGTGTATATTTTTTTTCCCTTTAAACCTTACAAAATCAAAACCAGAATTTATGCACTATGAAAGTTATAAGTCTACACCGAATCTGTTTATAAGAGAGATACAAATTTATGCACTATGAAAGTTATAAGTCTACACCAAATCTATTTATAAAAGATATATTTATCTGCGGTAAAAATTGTTTGCCATTTTCATTGCAACATTGGAGGACTCAGAAAAGATCAAACAAAAGCATGTGTTTCAAACATCACAGTCTACGACAGCTATATTTCGGAAGCACTAAACGACATTTGAATAAAGACATGGCAAGTGAGCATTTCAATCGTGAACCCAAATCTTTAAACAGAAGCTCAAATAATGTGATTTTAAGAGCATAATGCAATGCAGGGAGGAATGGGATCTGTGACAGGAGTTTCGTTCTCTAAGATAGAGGTGTCGAACGTAAAAGTTCTGATCGTGATCGACCAGTTTTACTATGACAAAAGATCGTGCCGGAACTAGACATCAGCAATGGCGATTGCAGGCGTAAAATACGAGAAAATCAGAGGTACATATGAAACAAAAGCTCAAGTTTTTTCCCCGCCTTTTCATCCCCTTCGCAAACCCCTTTCACAAACCTTGAAGATGCACGGACCCGACGACCAATTAAATGGGGTTCATAAAAATCCAAACCCAGAAGATGAATTCAAATTTCACCTACTAGGTGGGAAGATAGTGCCGCCCATTTTGGTGCCGAAACCGGATTTTGATGTCCAAAACCCGAATTGCAGCTTAGCGAACCAAACAACAGATTTGGCAAAAAAGCGGAAGTTCCACACCCAATTCTACCCCAATTCCGATAACCAAACGGGGCCTCACGTCACTCAAGTTAAAGATTTATTTCGTAAATGACCAATATTCTTTAGGTACATAAATAATAATCCATAGTAAATAACCTCTAGAATGTAGAGTTAAATAAATTGCAAAAATATTGAGGAAAACTTTCTCAAGAAGGGGTATGTATGATTGTAAGCTTTGATATCATGTTGATGTAACAATTAAGATCAACAATATCAAATGAAATAGTCTTCACAATCAAGAAAGAAGCAATATTAAAGAGATGTTATTCTACTAATATTATCTATAATGAAAAATTGGATAATCTACCTAATTAATACATGAGATGCAATACAATGTACTAACATCTTGTTTATATTTAAGCATGATGTGACGAGGTACAAGACAACTAACCAACAACCAATATTATACATGCATGATGCACAATATTAAGTACTAAATGACTAGAAATTAAAAATGAGATATGGCCCTATTATAAGAACATTTAGAATGCCACCTAGGACAAAGTAAACTTAATTCATGTGAATGAGTTACCACAAATGACTAGTTATGATCAAAATACACCAACACTTACGAATCCCTTTTCGTCCCCCATTTGAATGGAGTATGAGCAGTGGAAATAGCTGAATGCAAATGATTTACAAATATAAGAACATGGTAAAACCAAATATTATGTAAATCAGAAAAATCATTAACTTTGTTGCAAAATTAGCTATAATTTCCTTCCAGCTCACCTAGTCCAGGATCAGTTGAACGAGCTCTAATGCTGTTTTGCGTAATTGTTATATGATGCTCCCCAGGGACTGGCCTAACAGTAGCTAGCCTCGGCGTGTTCCCACCTGCATTCATATTTACTCTCACAAGAATTTCAGCAGAAAAGTTAACTTACATGACGATGATAGGTAATTTCATTGAAGGTTGGAATTCTAGGGAACATTGACCATTTAGAAAGAATTAGGCTGTACTACATTTGTAAATGGGGACAGAACATGTTATGTAGAAGCATAGAGGATATTTATAGGCAAGCCAGATGTCTCATTTCTTTTTAATCTATAACATTAAAAGTATTTGAATAAGATGATAATATCATTATTGATGAATAAGATTGAAATATCTAAAAGTGGGATATAACATACCTATCAAAAGCGCATAACGTATTTAGAATGTGGGGGTGCAGTGTGGAGAAGGATTGAGGAAATAACATATATTTTTAATATATCAATGTTAATTTTTATTTTTTAACAATTGAAGAGGAAGTTTTTCTTTATAAAGCAATAGATATGTAGTTTAAGAAAAACAGTAGTCTTTGTGAACTAGGGATGGGGTTTTAGAAGATATTTAAGAAGACATTTGTTGACAAAAATAAATATATCTATGTTGGAGATCTCTTATTTTTTAAGTTTGATAACTTGTGTTGTTTTTTAGGTTTCATTATTGTGGAAAACAAGAAATTAAATGGAAATGAAGAATAAAACTATACAAGATTAAACTTTATTTTAATTCTAACTATCACTTCCAATCGAGCTAGATATCATAAAATAGAATAAAATTAATAAAGCATATTCCTAATAATCTTTGTTGTACCACAAAGTTGTTGTATTCAAAGATTCTTGCAATATTCACATGTAGCTTCTAAGTCCAATAATATAACAATGTAATTATCTTTGCATACGAAAAAGACTTCAGAAAGGATAAATTTAAAGACTTCTAGGTGGAAAGATCAATGATGGAGATTGAATGAGAGATGAAGGGCAAGGATTGATTCATTGAGTAGTTTAGAGATGGAGTGTGTAAGGGTAAATATAATTTTAAAATATTTTTAATTTTTTTGAAGATGAAGAAATGGGTGGTTGGGAATAAAAAGAATTGTCAATTTTGGATGGTTGAGTGGGAAAAAGAAGATTTCATAAATTAATATTCATTTAATCATGTGAAACAAGGAGAGAACTATAGGTTACGAGACTTAGGGAAAGTAAATTAGCTAAGGGAAACATGATAAATAATTAAGTAAATCATTATAATTTGTTTAATTATTAAATTAAATAAATGGATAATTAGAACATGTTAAGACATGAGTGGTTTTAGGTGTCTATGTGAAGATCTATGAGGGGATACATCTCTTCAAAAGATACAAAAAACATATAGCTGTAGAAATCAAAAACATATTGATAGGGTCACTTTGGGTTCCTCTTGATCCAATGATCCAAGATTCCAAACTAAGTCTAGGGTACTCAAGAATCTTTTCTCACCCTTTCTACCTCACCTATAAATCTCCTACCCAAAGATATCCTATCAAGTTCATATAGCATTCACTCACCATTTGCTTCTCCTAATCATCTAGTATACCAAAACTTCCATCATCTGGCATAGCATCTTGCAGGGGTGTAGAGGTCCTGAAATATGTGTCAAAATGGTGGACAAGGTTCGACCAATTCAACTTTAACCTTCTCTTCCTCACCGATCTCCTAGTTTCTTCCAATTAGGCCTTGTAGCCCTTGTAGCCCTTGTAGCTCTCAATTAGCCCTATTTTCCTACTTTTTTGGAATTAGATTTTTAGACTCCCAAAGAACCTATGAAACCAATACCCATTGTATATACCCTTTTGGAATCCTCAAAATATTTCAAAGGTCTCACCTTTCCATGGATTCTGTACATATCCTAATCCAAACTAAGAATTTCTAGGTCTTTACAAGGCTTTCTTGACTAGTCATTGGTTCAAGTCTTCAAATCCCTTCAAAATGGATTCACCAATTCTCCTAACCTCGCCCACACATTACTTAGGCACCAATGAACATCATTGAATAATTGGTTTGATTTGTTCATTCATTCCCTGCAAGAATCAACTCACTATTGCATGTCTAGACCTAGTTAGGTTACTGAACAACTCGCCTAGGGAAAGACTTTAAATTTAAATTACAATATCCTCTTGCCTCCTACTTGGTATTCTACACTATAAATAGGCTACATTCTCATATCCCAAAGGGTCGTGATAATTCCACAGTGGGATCTCAAGAACAAGCCATTTTTCCACACCCTACTCTGTATAGGCCAGTGAACTGGCAAACACCAAAAGATTTACAAAACACAAACTAAATTATTCCTCACACACACAAAATATATAGAAACAAAGAAAAGAAAGTCTAAACTACTACTTCCCAATAAAAAGAATGGATTTTCAATCCATGGAAGTAGAATTGCTCAAAAACACATTTTTAATACCTTGGAAATCGAGCCTGAGGGGCCTTATATAGTATGATCCCTCATTGTTAGACAATTGGTTGTCCAAGACAACCTAATTCCTTCATTATAGCTTCTTAGGACAAAATTTTTCAAGCAACTTTGCAAAGTTGCAAAAGTTGCAATGTCAACTTTTGCCAATTTTTGCAAAGTTGCAATTCCTACTATCCATTGGATTCCAACCTATCAAGAAAGGTATAAAAACACTTTTAAAGCCATTTTAGGATCAAATTTACATAATCCTCACATTTTGGAGTGTTTTTCACATCTTAGGCTCTTTTCCACCTATTTAGGACTCTAAAAGACTAAGTACATCTTAAGACAAACTAAGTCTGAATCTACCAAAACTAAAACCAACTATTCTATCAAAACAAAACATCACACAGACTCTCTAGGAGTCCTTATTCCTTCACTGACTTGGCTCGATTTAGTACAAGCCAAAATTGGGGTAATAGAGTACTTAGGTGCTCCTGCACCATTCTCCCTAAATAAAAAAGTTAAGCCATTGTTGAAGAGACCAAGTTTGGATCTATGCCCATCTTGTGGAAATTTGTTTCAAGTACTCATGTAGCCTCTAATTCTTCCATTCCCTGCCACTTGATTAGGTGCTTCATATACACCTTATGCCTTGTATTTTTAGCTACTCTAGAGTTTATAATTTTCTCAACCTGTGGTTTTGGCTTGATTGGTAATTGAAAACTCTTTGTATCTTCAGTAAATTAGACTCTCCTTGACTCTGTTAATCTCTAAGTTCTGTTGATGATTAGTGCCCAACACTTAGTCATTCACCTAGGCATTTTTAGTTGGCTATCACCGTGCCCGAGCTAAAACTATTCAAGGCTGAGCAATATTGTCGAACAGTTTCAGTATGCCTAGTTACATTGCCGAGCCGAGTTACATTGTCGAGCTGAGTAGAGACATAGATGTTAAATGTCGAGCGATAGACAGTCAAGTGCCGAGCAGAACAATTTTTGTATATTTGTCAGGAATGATACAAACTTCATGGATAAGTGATCCGACCGACTTGTATAAGCCTTTTGGGCCGACATTGTGTGCATTTAATATTTTTATATGGAGTTAGTTATGCATTTAATTGTTTTATCCTATGCATGACTCATTGTAAGCATTAATTGTTTTACCATCAAGGCATGGATATCAGATCTTGATCGTTGATCTAGATCTCACTATCAGATCTGTATGGATATATTAGATTGCTTCGAAACGCTATTTTTGTGTGTGTTCAAGAAGTAGAAGGAGTTGTTGAAGAGACTGCATTTTGGAGTGAAATGTACAGAGGGTTATTTTGTTCAGAAGCAGAGATCAAGCAGAGCATAACACAGTGAACAACAGAATAAAGATATATCAGATTATAAGATCAGAAGAGATACTGAAAAGAGGAGATCCATCATCAGCATCAGAGTGCATATCGAAGGATCAATACTTGAGACTTTTTAATCATTGTATCAAGTGAAAATCTCTTAACAGAGTGGTTTTAGCAGGCCTTTATTTTCTCTTAACAGAGTGCTTACTTCATTGTAAGTTTAAATCCTTTAACAAGGTAGAGTGTAACGATCTAAAGATTTTAACAGAGCAAACCTCTAACAGGGTAGATTACATTTTGTTATCAAACATTGTAACCTTAACAGGTACACTTTATTACTGCAGTAGTGAAGACTTTTGTGGGTGCCATCCCCACCCCAGTTTTACCTATTTGGGTTTCTGGGTTACCAAATTATTGTGTAATGTGTTACTTATTTCATGGTGTGGATGTTATCTGAGATTACATTAGATTCATTTATGTATGAATGTGAGTCAGTTTGTTTTAAGTGTTTAATTTAGAAGATCTGATTCACCCCCCCTCTCAGTATCTTGCTTTCCCATTATTGTATTTCCAACAGACTCTGCACTGGGATTGGGCCCTTGTAAGGTACCAAGTCAACTACATTAAACACTGGAGAAAGACCTATATCTGCAGGAAGCTCCACTTTATAAGCATTTTTTCCATACTTAGCTAAGATAGCACAAGGTCCTAGTCTTCTCATTTAGAGTTTATTAGGTACTCCTTTCTGCAACCTGGCTTTGTTCAAGTGAACCATAACTAGATCCCCTACTTGAAATTGAAAATCCTTCTTCCTCTCATCAACTCTTTGCTTGATCGTAGTTGTGTTATCCACTAGTGTTTGTTTTACTGAATCATGAATCTCCTTCATAGAATGAGAAAATTCCTTAGCACATCCACTACTTGTTTCCATTACACCTAGATCTTGAAGTTCACAAATACCTCTTGGATGAAGACCATAAACCACTTCAAAAGTAATTTTTCCTATGGTCCTATTGACAGTGTCATTGTAAGAAAATTCAGCTCAAGAGAAATGACTTGGTCCCATGTTTAACCATATTCTTTGGCAAGACACCTTAGAAGATTGTCCAAACTCCTATTTACAACCTTGGTCTATCCATCTGTTTGGGGATGGTAAGCAAACCCAAAAGAGAGGTTAGTTCCAAGCTTCTACCACAAAGTCTTCCAAAAATGACCCATAAACTTAGATTCCCTATATGACACAATACTCATAGGAAAACCATGGATCCTTATAACTTCCTTGAAGAACAAATCAGCAATTTGGCATGCATCATGAGTAGTTTTTCAAGGTACAGAGTGTGCCATTTTACTAAAATTGTCAACTATGACATCAATGCTATCACATCCCTATCTTGTCTTTGGAAAACCCATTACAAAATCCATACTGAGGCACTCCCAAGGTCTATTAGGAATGGGAAGAGGTTGGTATAACCTTGCATTTGAGGAAGTTCCCTTAGCTTTTTGACAAACCATGCAAGTGTCTACATATCTCTTGATGTCTCTATTCATCTTGGTCCAGTAGTAGTACCTCTAAACTATTTCTAGAGTCTTATTCACTCCAAAATGACCACTAAGACTCCCATTTTGTTTCTCTTGAATGAGGTTCTCCCTCATTGAACCTGTAGGCACACAAATTTGTCCACCCATAAACAATAAACCCCCTTGAAGAGTATAATTAGAGAAGTCACCATGAAAATGATTTTGAAACTCCTTGCATACCTTATATGCAATTGAAAAGTATTCATCATTGGGGTAAAGATCTTTGAAACCATCTATGCCAATACTTCTTAATTGTACCTCTTGGATTTTCAAAAGCCTTCCGCTCAAGGCGTCTGCAACTTTGTTTTATTGACCATTCTTATGTTTAATTGTAAAGGTATAGGCTAGCATATACTCTGTCCACTTCATATGTTTTTGGCTAAGTTTGTCTTGAGAGTTTAATAAACTCAAAGCCTGATTGTCTGTATACACCACAAATGCTTTAGGAAGAAGGTAGTGCCTCCATTTTATCAAAGCCTAGACTAATGCATATAACTCCAAGTCATATGAGGAGTACTTCTTTTTAGCATCACTTAATTATTTACTATGGAAAGTCACTGGTCTGTTCTCCTGACTTAGGACTACTCCAACAACGCCTATGTTACTGGCATCACATTCAACAGTGAACAACTTTTCAAAACTTGGTAGAGCTTGAATGATTTGTGAGGAGCCTATCTTCTCCTTCAAGGTTTCAAAACCCTTATTTTCTTTCTCATTCCACTGGAATTTATATTGCATCCCTCCTTTTATGGTGTCCAAGACTGGTGCATATATCTCACTGAACTGTCTAATGAACTTCCTATAAAATCATGCTAGACCATGGAAGATCCTTACCTCTGTAGCAGTTTTAGGTGTAGGCCATCACTATTGTATCCACTTTGGTGGAATCCATTTTCAAACTCCCTTGTGAAATAAAAAAAACAAGGTAGAAAAATTCTTATTTCATGAACTCACACTTGTCTACATTTATTGTTAGCTTCTCCTCATGCAATCTTTGTAATACAATTTGTAAATGCTTAAGATGGTGTGCCTTAGTCTTACTAAAATATTACGATATCATCAAGGTACACAACAACAAATTTAGCTATGAAGTCCTTCAACACCTCATTCATCAACCTCATGAAGGTGCTAGGGATGTTGGACAACCCAAAGGGCATGACCAATCATTCATATAAGCCTTTTATGGTCATAAAATTTGTTTTCACTCATCTCCTTCATTGACCTTGATTTGGTCATGATATCCACTTTTGAGGTCAATATTTGTGAAGTACTTGGCTCCTCCTAAACAATCCATCAAATCTTCAATCCTTGGGATTGGGAGTCTGTACCTTATAGTAATCCTATTTATGGCTCTAGAATTGGTACACAACCTCCAAGTACCTCCTTTCTTTCAGGCTAACTCGGTGGTAACTACACAAGTACTTATACTTCTTATTAAGCCTTGGTCAAGAAGTTCTTGTATCTATTTTGCAATTTCGTCATTTTATTGTGGGTTCATCTTGTAGGATGCTTTGCTGGGTAGGTAGGCTCATGGAATGAAGTCTATCTAATGGATAATGGCTCTCTTAGGTGGTAAGGTAGTAGGTTTCCCATCACTAACTATCTCCTTATACTGTCCTAGTAACTCTTGAACCTTAATTGGTATTTCTAGCTTCTTGTCCTTCTTCTCATCTTTAGGTTTAAATACTAAAGAAAATTCCATACCTTCACCTTCCTCTAGTGTACTAAAGAACTCAATTTCTCCCACCAAGATCACATTAAGACCTACTGATCTCATCTCCCCTTCCTCTAATATAGACTATATTTTATGAGTGACTCCATCTTTCTTAAAAGAGTATGAGTTTTTGGTTCCATCATGAATGGCCTGTCTATCAAACTACCATGCTCTTCCCAATAAACTATGACAAGCATCCATGGGAAAGACATCACATAACACCCTATCCTTATATCTCCCTATTGTAAAATCTATCCAAGCCTTCTCATTGACTAACACATGTTGGTCTTTATTCAACTAAGTGTTCCTATAGGGGTTTGTATGTGGTATCCTTTACAACTTTAACTTGCTAACTTCTTCAATAGAAATAATGTTATCCGTAGATCTGAAATCAATAATAATTTTGCAAAACTTACTTAATATCTTGCACTTGAATCTAAACAGGGACCTCCTTTGGCTTGGCTCTTCTAGACTGGTTCTTTGATGAGTGTCCTTCTAATCATGAGATTATGTCCTACCACTGAATCCGATGCCAAATCTGCATACTTTCTACTTGAGGTATCCTCTTGCACATAGCTCACTCTTCTTTCTCCACCTTGAGTTGAAGAACTCTTTTCAAGACATCTGTATGCATGATGCCCAAACTGATGACAATTATAACACTTCATATTAGTAAAGTGGGACCCTCTGCTAGATCCACCAAATCTGCCTCTACTACTTCCAAATCTTCTTCCTCTACTTTGAATCCCTCTTCCACTTGATTCACTAGTTTGTTTTGTTAGTCTTGATTCACCTCGGGGTCTTGATTCATTCCCCCTTCCACCATAGCTACCTCTTTGGCCTCTTGAGTCTATTCCTCTGCCTCTACCTCTAGAGCTTGATTCTTGTTTTTTCCTACTTCTTTCCTCAACCTTGAGGAAAATTTGATACCACTTATGGAAAGTAGTAGGGATAAGAAAACTAATTTCTTCTTGGATACTCCATTCCAAACCATTTAGATACCTTGCCACCCTAAGACTTTCATCTTCTTGAGCCTTGGACCTCAAGCACAATCTTTGGAACTCCTCAATGTAAGAGTTCACATCAAGCTCCTTCTACCTCAAATTCTATCTTTTTCTGTGTAATTGAATCTCATATTCGTCTGGCATATTGGATTTTTAATTTTTTCCACCATTCCCTTCCAAGTAGCAATAGGAAGATTACCTTCCTTCTCCCTCTCGGTTTGAACAAATTTCCACCAAGTTAAGGCAACTCCCCTTCAATGAATACTTTAGTGGCGATTATTCGCCATTTGGCGAATGTCGCATGTTAGTGACCCAAGAATTCGCAAATATTTTTCTTATATGGATCGACCCTATCGCCTGACATTTATTAATATTGGGTCCAATGCTCAGGCCCATTGCCCATCTATTTATTTAGTTTTTCCATTTCTTACACATTATCACCAATGGAATATAAATTTTGGTCCCCGTAAATTTAAATAATTTGCCTATAATTTCTAAGCGACCCCAAATCGATGGCCTATATTCATCAATATTTTTATACATATATATTTATAAGAAATCGCAAATTCACCTGGTATTTTACGGACGCGTGTCTCAAACCGATGTAATTTTGCCAACTTATTAATCATGCAAAGGTATTGGACGACCCATAATCGCCTCAGAAATAACAAAAGATGTGCTATAATTACGCAGGCTTCGCCAAATATTTGTATACCTAATAACTCCCACCAAATTCACCAAATAAGGATTAGTTTAAAAACATTTGATCGATAGCGAATTTTTAGACTGTTGAGTGCAACTACATACTGCATTGGCGAGTCGCGACCATAATTTAATATGAGGCAAAGGTAAGTGATACTTATTATGTGACTGTAGTTTTGAGTTCATTATTATTTAGTGGTAACTAGTTAGCGAACAGTGGTGACCAGCGAGACCTCAAACATGATTTTAGGACCAATGAATCCAGAACCATATTTGTATATATTATAGTCTATTGTCACTTCTTCAACAATTTAACATTTATTTTTGCATTTGAAGTCGTTGGAGAATGGAGATGTAAAACAAGAATAAGGGCAAGGCTCCTACAACTGGGGAAAGCCAAGAGAGGCCAGAAAAATACATAACCTTATCATCGTACTTTGGTCATGGTGTTGGAAATATTTTTGTCCAAAATCGGGAAGCTGCTTCATCACAAGTAGATTTTGAAGATTCACAACCTGAAACTACATGACATATTGAAGAAGTAGGTGAACCTAATATCTCAGATCACGATGAACTTGAAGAAGATTTTCAGTTAAATACCCAGAGTATCCATAATGATATAATTGACTTGGATGAGACTGAGAATGTCAGAGATGATGATGGTGTGGGGAAAATAAAAGAAAAGAAAATTCAAAGAAGGATATGGAATCAAAAAATGATCAGAAGTGAGAGTTGTTGAGGAATTTTCAAATAGAATGGGTGTCAAAGCATCCATTCATTGAACCAGTAGACAATCCAATTGAAGGTCAACCTCTGGTAGAATGCAGATGTAAGATTTGCACCAAGATAAATAAGAAGGAAAAGAAGTTGCAGTTAAAAATTGACACTATAGAGAAGCATATGGGTAAAGTTTACGAAAAGAAAACCATAGATGGAGTTGAAAAATTAGTGATAATATTGAAAACAAAGGATGAATCTCTACATGTTAGGAAGGAAAAATTATATGAATTTTAGCAGAATATATAGACATAACCTGCTCAAGTTAAAGGCTCTATTGACGCTTGTTTTGGAAAAGCATTGGAAGTAGAAATAATAGGAAAAGTTGTTCAGTTAAGTGTTGTCTTTAATATTTTGAGCAGAGGACATCCTATGGAAGACTACCCATCATTGAGTGCTTTATTACACTTTCTGAAAGTTTGTAACTATCGTAACAGCCATTGGTCAGTAAATAGTGGATGTGAATGGGAAAGTTGTCTTGTCGATGTTGAAAAAGAGTATCTAACAGAAAAAATTAAAGAGTCAAATTTTATTGCATTGTCTTTAGACGAGGTTACAACAGTAGATAATACTTCATGGGTATGTGTGCATATTTATACTGTACACAATTTTGACAGCCAAACTCATCTACTAACTGTTGCTAAAATGAAGGATAATGCAACAACTAAAAATTTATTTGAACTAGTAAAGAGTTCTCTAATTGAATATGGAGGTATAATGACATGATGATTGCCAATAAGTTGGTGTGTGTTGGAGTGGATGGAGCTTCAGTAATGCAAGGACACAGGGGTGGTCTTTGCACAAAGATACAATCTTCTTGTGCGCCCTACATTACTCCCATTCAGTGCATAGCCCACAGAATGAATCTAGCTTTTGGAGTTGTCAGCAAGCATGGTCAAGTACAAAAAATCAAAGTTTTAATCAAAGAACTCTACCAATACTTCTGTCGAAGTCTAAAACAATTGGGGGAATTTCAACACTTTGTCGAAGGACTAACCAACGGGAAAAAGCTTCTGAAGGATAATGATACTAGATGGATCTCTTTGTATGGACCAACATGTCGAGTGTTTTTAAAATATCAATCGTTGCTTGGTCTAATGAACTCAAGTCGTGAAGAAGCAGGGATACCCAAATTTCCTGAGCTGCTGCGAAGGTTAAGTAATGTAGAGACACTCTTAATGTTAGTAGGTCTTTTCCCTTGCTGGAGGAAATGAGAAATATAATGAAAAAGGCCCAGCAAAGAGCAATGTATTTTGTAGAATATGATACGCTTCATAAATTGACATGCATGACGCAGGATAATCTCTATCGATCATGTGATGATGTAAAATTTTCCAGCTGGCTTAAAATAATAGACTTGGATAATCCTGGCAAATTTTTAAAGATCAGTGTCAACAGGGAGTTATGTACAAAAGTACATGGAGTTGAGATACCAATGTACTACTATGCTAGGGTCAAGTCTGAGGAACCAGAAGGAAGAACATGGAGTGAATATCAAGTGTTAAAGGGAAGACTTTATCAAGATCATTGAGTCTGTAACTGCTTCTGTGAAGCACATTGTCTATGATCTTTCCTCATATATTAGAGAAAGATTCCCTCTAGTAAAACTACTTGAATCCATGGCTATTGTGTTTCCTCGATATTGGAGTATCAACAATTTGAAGGATTGTCGAACTAAGCTACTAATTTTGATAGATCATTTTTGCAAAACCAAAGAGTTAAATGGGGTAACTCTAAATGGAATTTTAAATGAATCTTGTTTGAGAGAACAATCGAGACATTTTTCATAGACAATGAGGGAACAATATAATATTATGCAGAACCCCCACGAAGATGGATCGACAACAAGGCTCTAGAAATATCTAGCTGAGAGAAAAATGTTGATTGATTCAATATCAAAAAATTTCAAGCTTGCTGATTTATGTCTGACCATGATATTGGGGTCGGTGGAGGATGAGAGAGTTTTCAGTGCTTTGGGGTTCCTAAAGTCAAAGCTAAGAAACAAACTAGACAAGAATTTGGAAAATTGCTTGAGGCTCTATGTACATCCAGGTATGAAGTCCATACTTTTCCTTACGATAGGGCACTGAAATTGTGGAGAAAGAAATGTCAGAGAAGAGGGTTGGGAAACACTTTAAACCAAAGTGAGAGTGCCAGAGACAATGATGTGATTGTCATTGACTCGTGTACTGGTACTAGTAATGTTAGTGTTGAAATTGAGTTAAGCGGAGGTATGCGGAGTGAAGAAAACATATCGAAGAACCAAGGAAGCTATGAAGTTGATGGTGATGAATCTGAGGATCCTGAAAATGATATGATGTTGCAACTTGACCCTTTGTAGAAGTAGCACCTATCCTAGGTATTTATTAAACTTTTTGATGTAGTCTACTGTCATTTTCTGTATCTCATCGTCAATCATGCATAATATCATATTCCAATGTCAAAAACATGAATGTGGTTGATAATGTCATGAATTCTACAATTAATAAAGGTTTTCATTTGCATTATTCAGCTCATATGGTACAATTCTTAAAGATTTTTATTTTATGTTATTTAAAAAATAGCGAATCATATGATACAATTCTTAGAAATAGAGATTCTTATAATTTATTTACAAATATGACACAATGTAACAATTCATTCGTTAATAGTAGTAAGAAGTAGAACACAACTCTGTGTGATTCTATTTGCAAAAGTAAATTGACAATGAATTATGACTCAAGAGTCAATACCCAATTTCAATTTCATTACCCTTAGCAAATGACCCTGAATTCCCTTTTATAGAAACAAGGGAGCAACAATAGCTTTAGGTCAATTTTCCTAATGTGAAATCTTAAAATCAAAATCAGTAAGAGTCAAGACCAATACAACATCTCTACAATTGTACATTTCTGCATTTGACAGGCCAGTTTAGTAAATTATCATTGAGCAATAGGATTATATGTTAGTAATAACTGAGAGAGGTGGGGGGGGTGAATTAGTGGCTTCAAAAATTATCCTTTAAACTTTAACCTCCAATCAATAAACCTCAGATTATTAAGTCCCTACAAGATGCATGCCATGAAATACTAATAATGATTAACTGTCTGTCGATTTTCCTTGTCTGTCCTTATTCTCCTTGATTGTCAATAAGCAGTAAGACTATTTACTAACACTCAGTAAATATGCAGAGTATACCAATCAATCTAGAAATGCATATGTGAAATGTAAAATAGTAAAGTAATAAACCATACACACATAACACATGGAAACCCTGTTAAGGGAAAAACCACTGGGACTGGTACCCCAAATTTTCACTCTTCTAAAGTGAGCCCTGTTAGGAGCCAAACCTGTTAAAGGTTACAAACACACTATTAGGTGTGACCTTGTTAGAGGATTTTATACATAGAGGTTGTCACTTAGTATCGGGCATCTATTTTCTACCATCCTTGAATCAGCCTACTTCTTAGACTATCAATAGGCTTTAGGCAAATCTTGCTACCATCCTTGAATCAACCTTCTTCTTAGACTGTCAATAGGCTTTAGGCAATTTCAATGCTACTTTCATGAATCAACCTTTTTGGTACTCCTTGGGATGTACCTCAATATATAGAAGACTGTTAAGTCCTGCTTTGTTAAGAGACTTGATGCTTCAATGGTTAAACTGAAACACTATGACCTATTTCTAATGCAACTTGAATTATAGATTTTCAGATCTATTTAAGTACATTACCTCTCTGACCAATGTATCAATTTAATTCTTTGTGCTCCACACTTTCTTCTTTGTGATGTTGTGCTTCACTGTTCGTCGGTGTCTGCATAATTCTTTAGCTCTTCTTCAACTTGATTGATCAGGACTGTATGAAGTTCTTCTTCACTAGTTTCTCTTCAACATCCTCTTTCTATTCACTCCCTTTCCCGTGTATGTGATTATGGAAATGAATTATGCTTTTCTCTTATATAGACATGATATTCCTTAATTCTTGATTCTTGGTGTGAAAAACAATCCAACAAAGCTTTAACTCCTGATTTATCTCGTAGTTATCTTCTTTCTAACTGTACAAATCTTCTTTAAATCAATTACTTAACTATGGTTGAATAAAACAAGTAAAACAACTAGTTAAGTCTATCCTTTAGCTCTGCCAGCTAGATATTTTGTCATTTTCTTAACTCTTTGTTATGTCGGTCAACTCTGCAGTTAGTCATTGGTGATAAATGTCAGTTCTGTTGGTGTGACTCCAGTCAGCTTCGGGATCTCCGTCCGTTGGGCATCATTGGATTTTTCTCGTCAGGCAACACTATCTTCTGTTCGTCGGGTATCACTATGAATTTTGTTCTGTGCCTTTACCGAAGGTGTGCACTCCGTCAGTGTTGTCTGTCACTTAGTGAATACTTGACTTTTATGCATTCTTGAAAGCATAATATCTGTTCCATTGATTCTATAAATTCTTTGGCATTATGTACATGACCGTATAGATGATATCAAGTTGACATCAATGAAAATACAAACCATTAACTAATTTAATGCCTTGCATTATCTTCAACTTAACATTATCAAACATTCAATCAATTACATATCATCAATCTCTCCCTTTGGCATTGATGGCAACATACTATATCATCACACTATACTATTTCTAATACAATATGAAGTATAATAGTTGAGATTCATCAGATTACCAAACAATTTGTTTTGATAACCGAAAAAAATGTCTGACCGTCGGTAAGCTCTGTGTTAGCTTAGATTTGATTCTTGCAGCTTTCTATGTTTCTTGTTCTGATGTGTTGTGTTCTCTTCTTGTGTCAATTTCTCTCTTTTGACTGTTTTTCTTCTTTGATGTCTCTGTCTCTTTTTAGCAACTTGCCCTTTGTATATCATTCCTTCATACAAATTCTCTCCCTATGGATATGATCTCTCCCTTTTTGGAGTAATCTAATAATGAATAATTTCTTGTGATAATATGGATACATTCTCTCCCTTTGACAACAATGCCAAACAAATATTTTACAAATATCTGACATTCATGTCAAACAATTTTTTTTTCTATCCATAATATATTCCTTGAATTTCCCTTATCCATCAACAATACAACAATATGCTCTAGTGCTTGGTTCTGATATATACCTTTCTGTATATAGATGTAGCTTTGAAGTTCATCTTGTTGCTTGCATCAACATGAATGATATTCTGATAATATATAGGCTGATGCAGCCTTCAGTCTTTTACTGACTGGTACACAAGGGTTTGACCCCTAGTCTCTTTCTCAGGTACTCAAATGTATCCTTGGGCGGTGGCTTGGTGAAGATATCGGCCAATTGTTCCTTAGATTGCACATACTCAAGTATCACCTCTTTTTCTTAAACTTGTTCTCTTAAATAATGATACTTGATTGCAATGTGTTTAGTTTTGGAATGCATGACTGGATTCTTGGAAATGTTTATTGCACTTGTGTTATCACAATAGATAATAAATGGTTCTAAGATCTTCATATACATACCTTCCAGCAACTGTTTGATCCATGCAATATTTGAGCAGTTTGTAGCAGCAAAAACATATTCTGCTTCTGCAGTAGACTGTGAGATGCATCCTTGCTTCTTGCTAATCCATGTGACAAGTCTGTCACCCATAAAGAATGCTCCTCCAGTTGTGCTCTTCCGGTCATCAAGATTTTCTAGCCTAATCAACGTCGGTAAACACCTTAAGTTCAAATTTGCCTTCTCTTTTATACCATAAGCCAAATTCCTTAGTATTCTTCATATATCTTAGAATTATTTTCACAGCAGTCATATGTGATTCCCTGGGGTTAGCAGAAAATCTAGCAATAATTCTTACTGCATGTGCAATATCTGGTCTAGTGCGTACAACATACATGAGTTTTCCAATCATTGATCTGTACAAAGTCTGATTTACCTTTGTTGTCTTGTCTTCCTTTGTTAATTTTCATCCAGTAGCCATGGATGTTCTAACATGTTTGGAATCTTCCATCTTGAATATTTTCAGGACCTCTTTGATGTATTTGAATTGTGTAATGAAAATACCTTCACTTTGTTGAATGATCTGTAGACCAAGAAAGAACTTGATCTCACCAAAAATAGACATCTTGAATTCTTTGCTCATCTCATCAGCAAATGACTTACATATTATATCATTGCCTCCAAATATGATGACATCAACAAATATTTCAGCATTCAAAGTGTTAGCATCAGTATCTTTTTTCAAATAAAGATTACTGTTTTCACTAGTCCTTATGAAAACAATACTTATTAGGTAGGAATGAATTGATTCATGCCAGGCTCTAGGAGCTTGTTTTAATCCATACAAGGCTTTGTGAAGTCTACATACCATGTTCCTCTTGTTTGGATCTACAAACCCTTCTAGTTGCTCAATGTATATCTCTTCTTCAAGTATTCTATTTAGGAATGTTGACTTGACATCCATTTGATATACTTTGAATCCTTTGTATGTAGCATAAGCAAGTAGTATTCTTACTCCTTCTAGCCTAGCAATGGGTGCAAAGGTTTCTCCATAGTCTATACCTTCCTCTTGTGCATACCCCTTGCATACTAGTCTTGCTTTGTTCCTTGTGACTTCTCCATTCTCGTTCAGCTTGTTACTTATTATCCATTTAGTATCGATGACATTCTTGTCATTTGGTCTTGGCACAATTGACCATGTTTTGTTCTTCTCAATCTACTCAATCTCATCATTCATAGCACTTATCCATTCATCATTATCTAGTGCAGCATTGACAGATTTTGGCTCAAACTCACAAATCAAGCAATTTGAGTTTAAAGACTTACTTCTTGTCCTTGTACTAGCTTTCTTATCTCCTATGATCTGGTCCTCTGGATGGTTCCTTCTTACATATCTTGCAAGTATAGGTACAACTCTTTGTGTATCAGCTTGATCTTCATTACCTTGCACATTATCTTGAT
>MU227700.1:405350-423147 GCA_018584345.1 Thuja plicata
CACATGGACAAGAGGACAAGTGTTCATGTAGGGATTCTATAGGAATCTCCTACTTACATAATAAATTAAACTAAACTACCTTGGTTTATAATATATTTCACCAAGGAAAGATTACATATTCTAACAGGAAGCTTGCCTAAATCAGTCCTCATTGTGTCCTCCAACCTTTTTTTGTAAGCTACTCTTCCAAAGAAATTCGTTAATGAGTTACTAGGACCAGGACTTGGCAAACCATGACCTATCCTTTTGGTTGTTGTTTGAGTCATCTTGGCGAGATTTCTCTCAAATAAGGCAAGAGTTTCCTCTACTTCCTTTAGTTTCTAAAATTTTTGAAAGACAGAATTTGTGTTTATTGATGCATGAACACGGTCATGAATTCCCTTTCTTTCCAAATGCCTGTCATTGGTTGTGTTGATTTGATGCAAAATCTATTTTGCAGTTTTCTCTCTGACAAATTTTTATGTTCTTCTCAATGTGCTCTTTGAGCTTCCCAAAAACATCTGTAAGACTTTCATTCAATTCAACCTATCACCAGTCACATTTATTTTCCCCCAAAGTTCTCTTTTTATTTTCTTGACTGTAATTTTCATTTGTTCATTTGAGCTATTTTCGTAAGTTTTAATTGTATTATTTGCCTTCTTTAGCTCTTCTCTCAATTTTGACAACTGGTGTTCACTCTGTTTTTATTTTCTCTGCTTCATCTTCCCACTGGTTTTCTTTCTCTTCCCAATGTTTTTCTTTTACCCTCTCATCCTCCAATTCTTTCTTTAATTTATTGTTTACTTGTGCCACACTCTCCACGCTTTTGTATAAATTTAATGAAGAGGCTTTTTCATCCTCAAGATTTTTATTGCTCTCTTCCAACTTTTCCCTCACAATTTTTAGTTCTGCCTCTATATGTTCTTACTATCCAATTGCTTCTTTAGAGGATGATTTTTTTATCATTTTCTCTAATTATTTGCACATTTTATCAGTTGATTTCTCCTTTGCCTTTTCATTTTCCAGGTCTGCCTGTAACTTTTCTATTCAGCCCTGAAGCTTTCCATTCTCTCTCCAACTTCATCACTGAGGTATAGACCACTTGGTTGGTAATTTTTGACACATTTATCTTGTCCACATTTTTAATTTTGGATAAATCCATTTGGAGGGTGCTAACATGAAATTTAGATGGATCTATCTAACTCTTTGGTGGATTGTTATCTCTGACTGGGGGCATAACAACCATGAACTCCATCATTTCTTTGTTTGGGTCTGTAATAGGGAAAAATATGGAGATCTTTAAATAGGGTTTTGAACAATGGGGATTAGAACATAAAATAAACCCTATGACACATTTAACCACATACATTTAATTTTAATGATAAGGAATGTAAATCTGGAAATGTTTGCAAAGAATAATGGAATGGAGAAATAAAAAGTACTTATCTCCGAAATGGAATCTGCTGAAAACCTTGTCAAATGGTCTCAGAAACTACTGATTTCTGTAACCTTAAAACTGAAACTGTGAGATCTACAAAACCCAGAAATATTTTTCTTTTCTGAGTAAGGTTGACCTTGACCCAAATGCGGGGGCATAATTGTACCCCAAAATATCGACCTTGACCTACACTGCTCTGACAGAAATTTTGTTCGTGATCCCAAAAGTTTGTTGAAAAGGGTATCCAAATCTGCTCTACAAATTTTAAAACAATGAATTTAGATATGTGAAAATGATAGGTCGACCTTGAGCCTTTATGTCAACCTTGACCTACACTACTTTGACAGAAATTCTATTCGCGGATCCCGAAAGTTTGTCGAAAAGGGTATCCAAATCTGATCTATAATTCATTGTTTCGTACCTATACCTGCAAGAAAAATGGTTTTGTTTGTTGGGGGGGAAGGGTTTTCCTTGGTCAAACCCTAGTTTTGGAATTAACCTTAAAGTATAATTGAAATTGCAGTAATGAACAAATCAAATTAACAAATTCACCTTGCTTCTATAGAAACCCTTGTGGAGGATTCAAATTCGGATCCTCAAAGATGAATGCTTGAAGTTGTTTGAACCTTGTAGAAGGGTATGAAGTTGATCTACCATTCCAATTCATGGCTCCATGGAAGTAAATGTGCTCATGTACTTGAATTGAGAATGCAAGATGAAGAATGTAGAAGTCTTGATTGCTTGAGAGACCTTGAGAGTGCTTGATAACTTGTAGCTAATAATGGATTTCTCACGAGATAATAATAGATTTCTTAGGAGGAAAATGAGAGAGGAAAGCCCTTATTTTATAGTGATCTTGAGCACAATCTTCTAGAAAGGCCGACATAGGAGAATTAAATTCCAATTAGGCCTATACCCTAGAAATGGCCAGCATAGAAAATCATAATTAAGGGTCCATGGCACAAAACTCTAGAGAGGTACACATGGAGAGGAAATTGAATTAAGGTCTAGGCACAATTAAGGGACCATGGCACAAAACTCTAGAGAGGTGCACATGGAGAAGATATCAAATTAAGGTCTTGACACAAAAATCTAGAAGGGGTCCACCCTTAAGGTAGAAATAAAAATAATTATTTAAGAGCCTTGTCACAAAATTCAAGGTAAGACCAACCCCAAAGTTAATTTGAGCATTAGGCACAAAACTCGAGGAAGGTTAATCTCAAATAATAAATTAGTAATCCTAAACAGATCTCGAGAAATGTCCACCTCAAATATTAATTTGAGAATTCGACACTTAACTCAAGAAATAGTGGCCTCGAAGAGGGAAAAGATGAAATTTTGACGAAACCTCGAAACTTGGACCCAACCCCAAGGACCCTGGACCCTGGGATCAAGGTCGAGGTTGACCCTGACCTAGGTCAGGGTCGAGGTCGAACCTGACCTAGGTCAAGTTTGAGGTTGACCTTGAACCAAAGGGTCAGGACCTCGGGAAATGTGCTCAAGTCTCAGAAACAAAGAGAAAAGGCAAAAAAGATGGGCATAACAGGCACATAAGCACATGAAACTCCACGAAAGCATGAAAGTGTCTGAATTAGGACCAAAACAACCTACTAGGGAGGGCTAAAAGGTCTCAACATGGAGTGCATTCATTTTAAGACGATGCATTTAGCCCCCACTTTAGCAAGAGTATGGGCTCAACACATACTCTTGGTAAAGTAGAACAAGAATAGAAAAAAAGCCATATTTGATTAAGGATACAAGGAATCCATCAAGCCCCCAATGAACTTGAATCCCTTTTAAATCCAAAAGCATAATAGGAGAGAGAAAAATGAGAGAGAGGAATGGCTAGCTCGCCCAGTAAGATGTGTGCATCTCACTGTGAACCACAAAAAGTATAGGATGGGCCACCAAGCAAGCACTTGACAGTCACCCCATAAAGTTGTGCGCCTTCTGGCAGCTTTGTGCATGTATGTAGTGCATCTTTTGATGGATTTTATGAAGTACCCATGGATCCATATCCTTGTATCACCATGGAATACATTTGTAAAATGTGTATCTCTTCAGGATTTAGCAACTTATGTGCATTACCTTCCAAGGATTTAGCATGTTGCAAAACAAAATATTAGAACAAAAATGCCAAAATACAGAACGAGGGAGGCCATATATATATGCCCCCTCCTTAAGCTGGCAAAATACATACTATTTTGACATGTTAAGGAAATAAAAGAACAAGGATAAAAGCCTTGTTCAACAACATCAAGAAAATATCCATAGACAACACCCAGTCCAAGCCAACAAGGTCAAATCTCCTATGAGGCCATGGAAGGGATGAATGCAAAGAGATATAATGCAAGAAATGAAAAAGTAACCCTTGTGAGGGATAGCACACTATTCAGTTTCCAAGGTGAGAGATTTATCAACCATAGAAACCCAATGTCAAAACAACGAAAGAGGTTATAATCAAGGACATAGATCCTCAATGCAAACCAAAATTTTCATGTATGATTGGATATCACATAATAGATAGATACTTCTTAACCAAGGGAAAAGTGGATCTTGAAAAGACAGAAAAGAAGGAGATGGCATCCTTGCCCCATAAGCGTAGGAACAATGATGAAAGGGGAACTATTATATCGCTCACAACACTATGCAGGACAACGAGCCCCCAAGGATTAGGCTAACATTATTTACATAATGTGGAGTTCCATAATAGGAACATAAATTTTATTTAGAGAAAACAAGATTGAAATATAACTTATTGCCACATGATATATAAATAACTTTACTATCAATGAGCTGCCTAATCTTATAATGTAAAGCTTGACATTCATTAGTAGAGTGACCATGAAATCTATGATACAAACAAAAAGGAAGAGGCTTCAAGTGTGGACTACGTTTGTTTTTGCGTTTAGGTCTAGTAATCATCTTAACACGAAGGAGTTTAGGCAAAAGAACTTCTTGGTCAAATTCCTTCATAGGGTCATCATGTTTTGAAGTGTTATTTGAGATGTTGGTAACATTGATGTGTTGTTGAGGATTAAATCCCAATCCATAAGAATGCTCATGCCCCCCATTTTGTAAGGGCATTTGAATTCCCTATTTATTCTTACCACATCCTTGACCATGGAATCCTTGTTTAGCTAGTAAATGATAACAAGGACCATAACGAGAAGCCATATCAGAAGGATTCAATGGAACTTCAGTAGTCACTATGTCATCATTAGTAGGTTTGAAAGATTCAGTGGGTAGAAGCAACGACAAAGTTATTACGAAGGGCATTAGAAGTAGAAGCAAAAGATCATTGTTCGAACTCTCTTTGTTGCTTCATAAAATCAAGATCAGAAACCTTATACTCTCCAATAAAGGTAGGATTAGAATCCAAGGTTCCCCAATCATCTCCAGGAAGAGAATTAGAGGAAGAAGGATTACTATTAGGAATAGGAATATTGTGGGTTTGAATATTCAAACAAGGATTTGGCACATCATCCACATGAAGTGTATATATCATATTGTTGTGAATAAACATGACTTTACGGTGAAGGGTGGAAGGAACATCATGCATCTCATTCAACCAAGGTCTACCCAAAAGAAGGTTATAATTAAGAGGTTCAGGCATAACATGAAAAGGAGTATTCAGGATGACCTGACCTACTTTGATAGGTAAGTTAACGATGCCCAAAGTGTTCTTATCAATGTTATCAAAGCCACGTATAGGAACATTATCAGGTTGAATAGTTGAAAGATCAGATTTAATCGCTTTGAGAATGTCCATGCTACAAATATTAAGCCCGGATCCATTATCAATCAAGGTCCTACAAATGATACTCTTATTGATAGTAACATCATCCATAAGAGAATCATATTGATTCTACACTTCTTTAGAAGGTAAATCCTTTTGAGTAAATACAATGTCAGGAGGACCCGGGGTAGCATGCATGCATTGTAAGAAGGCATTGATGTTCTCTTGATTAGGAGGTGGAGTGGGAAGATTTTATAGAGCTTTTTTCAAGGCTTAATGGTAGTTAGGTGAAGTTTGAAGAAGCTCCCATAAAGAAATCTTGGCAGGGGTATTGCGCAATTTGTTTATCAAATCATACTCCTTGCTAGGAAGATAGGGTAGAGGAGGAAGAATGGGTTGATAAGGTGGTAAAGAAGTAGGAACCACCAGATTAGGTTGAGGGTTATTCCATGTGCGATAATCATGTGAAACAAAATCTGTGCTATCAAAGAAATCCAAAGGATTTCTAGGTTTACCCTTAATTGTTACCTAAGGAAAACCTTTTACTGTCAATAAAGGTTTAGGATATATCATTCTAGGTGCATCAATGTTGCAAATAGTGGAACATGAAGGTAACCATGCACACACCCTATGGTTCACCAATGGGGGTCTTTATATAGGGTTTTGAACAATGGGGATTAGCACATAAAAGAGACCCTATGCCATATAATAGGGAAACATATGGAGTAAATATGGATCTATATTAGGTTTCAGGAAATTTTGCAACCAGATCTAGAATAGAAACACAGAGACGGACAAAACCTAGAAATATTTTTCTTTTCTGAGTCAGGTCGACCTTGACCCAAATGCGGGGGCACAATTGTACCCCAAAATGTTGACCTTGACCTACACTGCTCCAACAGAAATTATGTTCGCGGATCCTAAAAGTTTGCCAAAAAGGGTATCCAAATATGCTCTACGAGTTCTAAAACAATGACTGTAGATATCTGAAAATGATAGGTCAACCTTGACCTGCACTACTCTGACAGAAATTCTATTCACGGATCTTGAAAGTTTGTCAAAAAGGGTATTCGAATATGCTCTGTAATTTGCTTTTTTGTACCTGCAAGAAAAATGATTTTTTTTTTGGGGGGGAGGGGTTTGCCTTGGTCAAACCCCAATTTTGGAATTAACCTTAAAGTATAATTGAAATTACAGTAATGAACAAAGCAAATGAACAAATTCACCTTGCTTGTATAGAGATCCTCGTGGAGGATTTGATTCTGGATCCTCAAAGATGAATGCTTGAAGTTATTTGAACCTTGTAGAAGAGTATAATTTAATCTACCATGCCAATTCATAGCTCCATGGAAGTAAATGTGCTCATGTACTTGAATTGAGAATGCAAGATGATGAATGTAGAAGTCTTGAATGCTTGAGAGATCTTGAGATTGCTTGATAACTTGTTGCTAGTAATGGATTGCTCAGGAGATAATAATAGATTGCTTAGGAGGAAAATGAGAGAGGAAATCCCTTCTTTTATAGTGATCTTGAGCACAATCTTCTACAGAGGCCTACATAGGAGAATTAAATTCCAATTAGGCCTATACCCTAGAAATGGCCAACATAGAAAACAATAATTAAGGGTCCATGGCACAAAAATCTAGAGAGGTACACATGGAGAGGAAATTAAATTAAGGTCTAGGAATAATTAAGGGACCATGGCACAAAAATCTAGAGAGGTGCACATGGAGAAGATATCAAATTAAGGTCTTGACACAAAACTCTAGAAGGGGTCCACCCTTAAGGTAGAAATAAAAATAATTATTTAAGAGCCTTGTCACAAAATTAGAGGTAAGGCCAACCCCAAAGTTAATTTGAGCATTAGGAATAAAACTTGAGAAAGGCTAATCTCAAATAATAAATTAGGAATCCTACACAAATCTCGAGAAAGTTCCACCTCAAATATTAATTTGAGAATTTGACACTTAACTCAAGAAATAGTGGCCCTGAAGAGGGAAAAGATGAAATTTTGACGAAACCCCGAAACTGGGACCCAACCCCAAGGACCCTAGACCCTGGGGTCAAGGTCGAGGTCAACCTTGACCTAGGTCAGGGTCTAGGTCAACCTTGACCTCGAGGGTCAGGATGACCTCAGGAAATGTGCCCATCTAAAAAAAGAGAGAAAAGGCAGAAAAGGGGCATAACAGGAACATAAGCACATGAAAATCCAAAGAAGCATTAAAGTGTCTGAATTAGGACCAAAACAACCTACTAGGGATGGATAAAAGGTCTCAACATGGAGTGTGTCCATTTTAAGATGATACATGGTCATATGTCAAAAATAACCTATTCGATGCAGGTTCTGCATCATGAGGTGCAACAACTGCATCCCTCTTCAATGTTTTAATATTTTTTTCTATTCCTATTTTTTGTTTGTTCAAAGTTAGTTACAAAATAATTGTAACAAAAATTAGGGTTTTCTGACACAATGAATGTTTGAAAGGTGAAATAAAACTTGCAGCAATGTATGAGCTTCCACCTGTGGTTCTAATAATTGCACCATGAGGATTAGTAACAGTAACGCCCTGACCCATTACAAGTGGAGTTTTTGGATAGTTCAGAGGGTTTTTTCCTAAAGGTGTGGAAATTGTTGGACTCACAGTCACAGACACCATTGGCATTGTTGTCATAACCTTTTTCTTCTTTAGACTACCTTGATCTCTAGGTCCACTGATGTAATGTCCAGTTTTAATGTCCTTTTTGGACCACTAGTACTAACCATGAAATCCCCACCAGTGGGAGTGGCACTTGATTCAGATTGAATCTGAGTGCTTAGCAAAGGTGGAACTGGATTTGAAGCTGGAACAATTGAAGGTACAAGGGTATGAGAATGAGTAGTACCTTTTTCTGATGAACCTCCAATTATTGGTGTCCCACCGTGTTTTGGTGGAGCGGGTGTGGCAATTGGATACCAATGCCCTTCTCCTATGGGGCCCAAACCACCCCTACCTGGAAAACCCATTTTTTTCTACAATCTTTGCCCCTTTGCCATATTTTTCTTTTGTGGACGCATCGACTCCAATAGAAAGTGTTATTGAATATACATTAGTTTATGTGAGATTCATAGAATCCCGCTCATCCCATTATAATTGTTGTGATGTGCTTGAGTAGGATTCTCTGCATTCCACAAATTACTAGATATTCCATCCTTGTCTGCATCATAAAGATCTACAGAGGTCTTTGGCTCTCTGAGATTCTTCCTCATTTCCCAAAAATTAGAAATTTTGGTTGCAGTCCAATTATCATCTTTACATTGAAGGGCTAGGTTTTTTGAAATAGCTTTTGTAGATGGTTGAGCAACTTGCTGGTAGAAATTGTAGGATGCCCTGTGTTGCACTTTTCCTTTTTGTTTGTGCAATTCCATAATTTGTGATGTCAATTCTTGTATTGAAATATATTTTCAGCGGCGTATTTCTCCATCTATTTTTTGACCTCATCCCAGGACTCCATGTTTTTAAATTTTTATATGAATGGCATACTATCATGTTGACATTTGCTTACAGAGCTCCCATTCACTCTAAGCTTTGTTACAATTATGTTTAGTGGATCATACTGTCAGTGACTATCAACAACAGAGAAAAATTGAAAAAAAAAACCGCTGCCACTTTGAATCATCTTCTCTCAAATGTGAACCCTCCCAATGAGAAAGGCAAGGAAGGAAATATCATTTTCTTTTGCTGACCATTAAAGAGTACATTTTTTCTCTCCATCTGTTGAACATATTCCAATTAAAATACCCTCTCTGTAACATGTATTGGAAGTTTTTAGGGTTCTACCACTGAACCGTAAAACCTTAACATAGTGTAGTCTTCCATGAAGTACCAGTCAACCAATTGTATTTGACTTCCGAGTTGAATGCAATATCTACAAGACACATGCAATCTAGACAAAAGAGTGCCTATAATTTTATGATAAATTGGTGCCAAAAATAATTCTACAAAATTGTTATAGTTCCTTCTGTTATCACTCATCCTTATCTTAGGTGTCCATTCATATATTGCATTTGGACCTGACTTTGAAGCTTGTTTGTCTGAAATATTGCACGATGCTTTGCTAAAAGAAGATAGTACAAGCAGGTTGTGAACCTAAATATCTTCTGTGAAGCTCTTTTAATCATTAGTAATTGTTCTTGCATGCAATGAACAGTGTGCTCAATAAAATTATTTTTTACTGGTTCTTTTTCACAATGAATGTGAAAAATGATTTCAAGAATGCTGGAACCCACTTCTTTGTTATTATCCAATCCCAAAAAAAATGCTAGCAAGGAAATACTATCCTAAGCTCATTGCACAAAAATATCATAATCATAAGGAGGCTTATGATCTGGATCCAAACTATAACTTCTTGTTATTCCTCAGATAAACAAATCTTTCTTTATTGCATCTATTTTTTCATAATTCTCTGCCAGCTTTCCCAGGTCAATGTGCATGTTTGAGTTTTGTGCTTCAAACCCTAGGTCCAATAGACTAGAAAATTCAGTCTCGGTTATCGACAAAATCACCTCCTAAGTATTTTTATTGACAAGTTCTTTTCTATTTTCATCATAATTTTTGGCGTAGAGCATGACAATTTTTGGACAAGGGAATACTTGAGGTAACACCATGTGTTCTGACCTAGCAACCCACGTTGTAATTTTATTTGTCTTTACCTTTACCATGTTGTTAAATGGACAAAAACTTAATCCTTCATTGGATCTTTCCACTTATTTTCAAGTGCAAATCTAATTTTCATGATTCCCTTATTTCCATGGATAACATGATAAAAAATATCATGGAATTCATTAGTGAAACCTAGAGTTTTAACCAGTTTGTGGAAGTCTATTATCTCTATTTCCTTTATTTGCCTTTTACTCATAGTCTTGGTATTTTTTTTTCTCATCGTGGACTGTGGTATACTGGTATTACTATCTTCTTGTAGGAAAATTCAAATAATTCTACACAGGTGATAGCTACAATTTATAGGCGTGTTTAAACATTCAACCCTAATTCTACGACTAAAATCTAAAGAGTAAACCACTAGATTTGAAAAATTTAAAGGGTGGGACGTGGGTGTTCAGGATTTTACCCAGAAATTTAATTCGTGCAGACTGTGAGTAGGCAGAGAGCTGAGAGACTTTGTCACATTCTTCAATCCTCAACCTAGAAGTTGTAACCCCTTTCTAAATCTCCAATACATTATACTAGTGAGAATTGAAAATATAAAAACTTAGGTTAAAATTGTACAATCGTGAGTACTGAGTCGTCAGTCGTGACTCGTGTTAAATTTTATTGCTTCTCTAGATAGCTGAGGTCACTAGGACACATGTCACTTAATTGTTTAACATTACAAATATCTGAGGTTAGTAGGACTCGAAATTGATCTTATTTCTTATTAAAAGTTAAGTTACTATTTTACTCCAATTTTAATTTTAGTTAAACTTAGTTGAGTGTTAATTCATGACACGTGCCCTATTTCTGGGGGACATTTGCAAAAATAAGTGATCGTTCCCCAAATAGGCCCAAAATATACCTTGGGTCATTGATATATTTCTCATCCAACGGTCATGGAAGTCACTATCACGTGTCACGGGTCCCATTTACTTTTGGCTTGTCACTTGTCAGTAGTAGTAGTACAATACATCATACGTAGACTCGTAGTCACCTAGTCAACTCACACATCGTCATCGAATGACACCGATTATGTGAGTATACACGTGTCATGATTGCAGAATAGGTTTGCAAAAATGGAGTTTCTTTTCCCTTTCATCTTGAAATACACCGCATGTCGTTAATCTGTGCTCATCCAACGGTCGCTGGCAGTCACTATCATGTGTCACGGGTCCCATTAACTTTTGGCATCTAAGTTCTCACTTTTCAGTACTAGAGTACCTCACACATAGTCACCTAGTCACCTCACACGTCATTAAAAACTAACTAATAAAACTAAAAACTCATTTTTATATACTATGATAAATGTTTATACAATTTTTACTAGTTTGATTTTCATTAATAGCCTCTGCAATACTGTTAAACTAAAAATAAATAAATGAAAAAACTTTGAATTATATTTATCGAATGACACCGATTGTGCGAGTGGACACGTGTCGTGATTGTGGAATAGGATTGCAAAAATGGGATTTCTTTTCCCTTTCGGCCCAAAATACACCGTACATCGTTGATCTTTGCTCATCCAACAGTCACCGTAAATACAGTTACACATAACACCATACGCCACAAATTTATTAAATTTAAATTAAATTAAACATTGAAACTGTCTAATATAAAAGTATCTAATTAAAATATTGCAATCACAAATAAATGTCTAATTATTAATTTATTACTACCCATAAAATACAAACTAATAAATGCCAAATGGGTATTAATAATTAGACTTTAAACTTTTACAATTCCATAATCGCACATATGACGCATAATACATTGACATGGAAAATTTAAGTTATTACTCTTTAATAAATCACACAGTCACACATACATTAAACATTGTTACATTTGTTTGGTTCATATTATATGATATCACACATCGACATGGCAATGTGAATGGGCATATAATTTATTATTTATCAATATATTACTATTAGTCTTTAGATTTCTTTACAAAATTGTAGTTAAAAAAAATTACACAGAAAAACTATTATATCACACATAGATACGTGTCTCATTCTAGAGGAAGATAGAAAAAATACAATATTTATGCAATTTAAACAAAATTACAGAGTTGAGAGTCCAGACAATCTATTATCATTCATTAAGAGTCGAAGAGAAAAATTTTCATTAAATATTTTGAAAATTTACATCACTAATATTATAATATACTTTATAATTATAGATTTTAAATTTAGACTATAGTCGCACCGTAAACCCCTACAAAATGGTGTGAGTGTGAGTGTGAATCACTAAATAGGAAGTATCCCTAAAAAATAGTTACAAATTTGTTGCCACAAGGGCACTAGTTGATCATATAAGAAAAAACAAAAATACAAAACGAACTGCGAAAAACCCCTATTTCAAGAATAGAAACACTAAGGGTCTTCATCTCCATCCCTATCTGAGAAGAATTGTTTGTGGAGGATAATCTCTGTGAATTCGTCAAGCCAGGTGTAGTCTGTCTCCACATTGTCGTTGAGGTGAAACCACTTCCGCAGGAAGTCCCTCCCCAGTCGTACCCACTTTCGATGTCGCATCAGCTACCTTTCATTAAGGTTCAATAGGAAGGGTTTCCTTTCCACATTGCTGCCTCGCTGGATAAGCTTTTCAATTTCATCAACCCAAGGGATACCCAACCCCGGTTGTGCAAAGATAATGACTTGGACGTCGTCCACCAAAAATTGTTCCTTGAAAACATTCCGCAGCAGCATAAGCATGTCTACCTTCTCTCCTTCGAGGTTGAGAAGATACGCCAGGAAGCGGGATATAATGTCCGTGCTGATGCGGTATCTCTTCTCGTTGTGCATAAATTCATGGCCGAGCACCATCAACACAACATTGTTAATTAAAGCACCCAATTCCTTGCAAAGGGAAGTGAGAAGTTCATCTGGTATCATGCCCAAAAAGGGCTTCTGCTCATCAGTGGATGTGGTTATCAACCTAATTGGTGTGTCCATCTCTACTTGCAGAGCCTCGATACCCTAAAATACAAACCTAAATCTTCAAACTACACACAAAAAATTGAAATTCTACGAATCTACAAAATCACAGATCTAAAAAATTAAAACCAGAGGGCAGAGGTTGAAAGGCAAAAGAAAAATGAAATTGATGAAGAAGCAAGAAAGAACATCGATAAATAACATTTTTCCATATCTTTCATATCTTTAGGTAAATCATTCCCATTAATGCACGAGTGTGGGTCCATGGGAAATTACTTATATAGTGACTATACCAATAACTACAGTTTGTACTAGTACAATTTTGGAAACCTTGCAACGTGCCTGATGACTAACGGGTGGATCATCGCAGTTAAATAATGTCACTGTCATTCTGACAAGACATACATTTCTGGCAAGTTATCGTGCCAACCTTGCAACATGTATCCATTCCGCAGACTTTTTTATAAAATTTAGGTTCTTTCGAGAAACTGGGCCTGAGATAAAACTCTAGCCATTGATCTATGATCAATCAACAGTCTTGATTATTACATTTACAATTTAGGGTTCTAAACAAACAAGTTTTAAGTACTTATTGACGGTATCAATACTCATAGTTGATAGTACAATATACATACCACATGCAGTTTCCAAATGTACATACCACTTACAGTTGCCAAATGTACATACCACTTGCAGTTGCCAGTGATAGCGGACAACTCGACAACCAAAGAGGCGATATTAACTCAATGTGAATGGGAGTCAGGACATTGTAATTATTAGATGTTTTATGAATTTCCATTTGGCATAAATGCTAATTTTAGATTTTAGTTTTACTTTAAAGTTTAAAGAATAAATGAATACTTTAAACTTTCACAATTTGGCAGTCGCACAGTCACACATGTGCAATGATACATGCAAAAGTTAAGTTATATTAAGTTATTATTGTTAAATAAATAACACACATACATTAACATTTATTTGGTTTATTTTCAATTTCACAAATTATAAAATCACATATGTCACACATACATATTTTAAATAAAAACAAACTGAAATAAAGTTGCAAAGTTTTCATTTATATTTTCTATAAATTTACAATATTCAAACTTGGAGACTTGAAGTCCCTACAAAACATTAAAGACAAAACCTACTAAAGTGAAATTTCAAAATTTCAGGCGGAGGCCATAGGGACACAACACTAAGGATTTTCCCCTCTATCTAAGTAGAACTTTTTAGAGACGATAAGCTCTCCGAATTCCTACAACCATCTGTAGTCCACCAAGTCATCCAACAGAAACCATTTGTGAAGAAAATCCCTACCAATCTGCGCCCATTTCCTATGGCCTGTCAACTGCTGAACATCCATGTTCAAGAGAAAAGGTTGAAAGACCACATATTCTTCTGAATCGAAAAGCTTACATAAATCACTTGCCCAAGGGATCCCCACCCGTAATTGTGCATAAACGACAACCTCAACAGCGTCACCCAGAAATTCATGTTTGAATAGTTTCCTTAACAGGAGGAGCATATCCACCTTCTCTCCCTCGAGGTCCATAAGAGATGCCAAAAAATGGGATGTAATGTCCGTGTTAACTAGGTACCTATCGACATTTTCTAAAATTTCACGGCCTAACACCATCCTCACAACCTCATTTGTTAAGGCTCCAAACTCCTTGCAAACTGATTCAAGGGTTTGGTTTTATATCGGGCCCAAAAAGGCCTTATGTTCCTCTACAGATGTGCTTATCAAACATATAGGAGTGTCCATCTTCAAAAAAAAGCTACCAGAAAATATAAAATTATACAGCCTAAAGACCTAAACCAGAGACAATCTTTCAAGCACTAGCAAAGGCAAACCCAAACCAAAGGAGAATTAAAGAAGAAAGAAGCATAGATCATCCATAAATAGCCCTAAATTCTTAACTTAATTAATTCATTTGTCCTTCAAAATTTTGTAAATATTTCATATTAAATGCATGAGTGTGTGAAATTAGTTCATTTGTCCTTCATAATTTTGTAAATGTTTCATATTAAAAGCACGACTGTGTCAAATTAGAAATAGCCAGAATTAGTGTTAGTGATAAAACATTTCTTTTATTAACGACAACAGTGATACATTATAATTTATCAACCATCCACGTAAACAGATGTAAGACTTGATACGTGTAAATAATGATGTCATTATGTGATGTTGCATTAATTAGATAATGGTTATGGTGCAAATTAATTGATACATGTTATCATTTGAGTGAATTCCTGGAGAACTCTATTTCCTTCAAGAAATTGGGCCAAAATTAAACTTCAGCCATTGATCTAGGATCATCAAACGGTCTCAAATAAGACATTTAACATTATAAAATGTTGGATGCTACTGTTAGGTTGCATGTCGATGTAACTTTTCTTGCTTATCGATACCAACATCTGTTTAATCTACAAACAAGTTATTAGTTGGCGTTGGCCCACATGATGCATTGTAAAGTCCCATCTTTTGAAAATCGCCAATAAAATATTTATTTTTCCCATACTTAACATTAGATTAGCCAAAAAAATAAATATATTTTCAAATGACACATAAAATTTGCCAGTACAAATTTTTTTTTCCCTTCAAAAGAAAATCATTCGCCTCATATATTATAATGTTTTTACTTCAAAAGCAAAAAATTTGCCTCACACAATATATATATTTCCCCCACATAAATGTATTATTCGATGGGATTTTATGGAATTTTCATTTGACAGGGAAAAATTTGTCTCCGTCTTTATATTATTTTCCTAATTTGAAAAAAAAAATCGGCATCATAAAGAAAAAAATTCCCCTAAATTAATGTACGATTCGCCAGGATTTTACACTTTTTCCTAGGAGAGGATTTCTTTAAGTTATCCCTGCTCCCCTTAATCTTGATTTGGCTACTCTAACTTTTTGGGCTTCACTCACCCCATCACAAGCAAAGTGATTCTCTAATCCCTCAATCCATTTCATTACAAATCTTGGCTCCATCTTGCCACTGAATCGAGGTTTACCCTCTAGAGCTTTGTCACTCATGGATTTCAATTCCCTTAGGAAAGGCTCTTCTTGAATGACAGGTTCAGGCTCTGGAACCTCATCTTCCACTACCATTGCTTTGCCCTTTCCTTCTTGCTCATCAATCTTGCCATTGAATTCTTATGTCTTCTCCTCCACTTCACCCAATTTTTGTTGCAATTGGGATATTATTTCTCTCAAGAGTCTATTATCCACCTCTTCATCATCCACCTTCTTGGCTAATTCAGCATTGGTCACCATCCTTGATGAGCTTAATGATTCACCTTGAGACATATATTACTCTAGCCCAAATGTTGTAAGCTCTGATACCAATTTAATAGGTTCACTTTGGGCTCCTCTTGATCCAATGATCTAGGATTCCAAACTAAGTCCAGGGTACTCAAAAATATTTTCTCACCCTTGCTACCTCACCTAGCAATCTCCTACCCAAAGATATCCTATCAATTTCACATAGTATTCACTCACCATTTGCTTCTCCTAATCAACTACCATACCAAAACCTCCATCATCTGGCATAGCATCTTACAGGGGTGTGGAGGTCCTGAAATGTGTGTCAAAATGGTGGACAAGGTTCAACCAATTCACTTTTAACCTTCTCTTTCTCACCGATCTCCTAGTTTCTTCCAAATAGGCCTTGTAGCCCTTGTAGCCCTCAATTAGCCCTATTTTCCTACTTTTTCAGAATTAGCTTTTTAGACTTCGAAAGAAGCTACAAAACCAATACCCATTCCAGATACCCTTTTGGAACCCTCAAAATATTTCAAATGTCTCACCTTTCCATGGATTTTGTACATGCCCTAATCCAAACTAAGAATTTATAGGTCTTTACAAGGATTTCTTGACCAGTTACTAGTTCAAGTCTTCAAATCCCTTCAAAATGGATTCACCAAGTATCCTAACCCTGTCCACACATTTATTTGGCACCAATGAACATCATTGAATCATTGGTTTGATTTGTTCATTCATTCCCTGAAAGAATCAACTCATTTTTGCTTATTTGCACCTAGGCGGGTTATTGAACAACTCGCATAGGGAAAGACTTTAAATTTAACAAACAACATCCTCTTGCATCCTACTTGGTATGGTACACTGTACATAGGCTTCATTCTCATTACCCAAAGGTTTGTGATGATTCCATGGTGGTATCTCAAGAATGGGCCATTTTTCCACACCCTACTCTCTACAGGCCAATGAACTGGCAAACACCAAAATATTTACAAAACACAAACTAAACTATTCCTCATACACACCAAATATATAGAAACAAAGAAAATAAATTCTAAACTACTACTTCCCAACAAAAAGAATTGGATTTAATTTCCTTCCAACTCACCTAGTCTAGGATCATTTGAACGAGCTCTCGTGTTGTTTTCCCTAAGGGCCCGTTTGGTTGGGGAATTGAAAAATAATGCAAATCATGGTAATCTATACCCTGGTTATGCAAACCCCGGTTATGCTTTTTTGGGACTGTTTGGTTGCCCTGGAAGATGGATTTGTAAATCCACATTCTCCGTTTGGTTTTCAAATTGAAAATAGGAATTCGAATTTATGAAATTCTCATTCTCTGTTTGGTTGAACATTTTCGAATTGGGATTAGAATGCAGGTCTCCATATTCTCTGTTTGGTTCTGCACTTTAAATTAGAATTTGATTTTGGGTCTCCATCTTCTTCATTTGGTTGTTCATTTCAAATTAGAATTGGAATATGACACCGAATTTTTATTTTTCATTTTTTTAAATTAATTTATGATTAGTCCGTTTTGATATATTTATTATATTTTATTGACCTATGTTAATTATATTTATTTATAAATAATTATGTTTATTATTTATTATTATATTTAATTCTATTTATTATATTTTGTTAATTTATTATATTTATTTCAATTTTAAATTTTAAAGTTAATTGAACTTGAATTTGTGTATTTAATCCATCATAAGAAATCAATACAATGAAAGTAACAAGATTGCATTG
>MU227700.1:459583-478456 GCA_018584345.1 Thuja plicata
AATTTACAAAAGGATATTAGAGATAAGATTCTGCTTACTAAATTTACCTCTTTTCAACAACTTTGTGCAACACTTCATCATTATCAATTACAAGTGAGTCAATTTGAGAGAAACACTCCAATGGCTCATGTTCCAATTAATAAGAGTGATGCCGCTCCTAATCCTAATAAGTTTCAGGAACCTAACAACTATGTCAAGATAAATAAACAGGCAAATGCAGTCACTGATCAAGTTGTTGTTGCATCCAACAATGCCACTTCTGCATCCACTGCTTTCCGTATGAATCGTATGTTTACTCCTCCCTCTGAATATTTACATTCTATTATGAGTAGGTTGTTAAGTGCTAATATGATTACCTTGCCTCCTATTTGACCTCTTCTCTCTACTACGATGGCATCAAAATCCTTTGATCCTAAAGCTTTTTTCAATACCATCGACAGAATGGCCATGATATTGAAAATGGTTATTCTCTAAAGCGTAAGGTTCAAGACTTAATTGATTCTAATGCTTTATCTATTGATAATTTTGATGGTAGTGGGAACAAATCTGTCTCTCCTCCTAATCAAAACCTTCAAATTTATACAAATCATTTACCTACATATGATACTAATACTATTGCTCAACCATCTTCTGTGGATATTGTTTACGATTCAAAGATGGATGATCTCAATCACATTGTTAATCATGTGGAGAGCATTTTTTCATCTCAACCTATTGTTCAAGATCCTTCACCTCCACTTAAACTTCAAGTTCCACCTAAACCTCAGAAAAAAACTAAGGATAAATGACCTAGGGAATTCTCAATCACCTTTGATGATTCTAAGACTATTAAGGCTCCCGATGGTCCCCTTTATATTTATGCTAGGATTGCTAAGATACCTATGCGTGGTTGTCTTATTGATCCCACATCTTTAATAAATGTCATTACTAAGGAAAACCTTTTTATGAAAAATTTACAACGTGATTGTTATGATACATCTGACACATGGATCCAAACTTGTAATGGTTTTCTCTATCCTTCACTTGGTTCTATTAACTTGCCTGTTGAACTTTGTGGTAAATTTTTAGATACTACCTTCATTGTTGTTCCTACTTCTGATCAGTTTCAAGTCAAATTTGGTTTGCCTTGGTTAAATTCCATCCATGCCATTGCTTATCCTATTCACAAGTGTATTAAGTTCATTCATAATAGAGAAGTGAAAATGATTAATCATAAGTTGTATCAACCTTCTAGGCCTAGAGATTGTGCTACTCTTGATTTCTTTTTGCCTTCATTACCTGATTCATGTCCTCCTCACCCTGATAACTTCTTTCGTTCATATCAAGCCTATAAAATTCGCAAGATTGTCGAGTTAAGCATGCCTCAGATAGATCTTAGCCATGGTTTTTGGCCTACTCCTTCTATACCTCCTTTATCCATTACTGCTAGCTCTATTACTCAACCTCCCAATGTCGCTTCTCATCCTACTGAGAATCCTCCTCTCAAGCCTGTGAAAGAACTAGTTGTTATTCCTCCTAGTTCTCAACATGTGTCAAACAAAGCGAAACGTAAAAAATCTTCTAATGAACGTCGTAAGAAGCGTAGGGCTAATGCTAGGGCTCATGCCTCTATTATTTGAAATTCTTTACCTTCTTTTGACCAACCTATGCCTGATATGTTGGAGGAAGTTAATGTTCATAATGATATTAAGATGAATGATTATGATGATTCTATTCACATCTTAGATACTATTTTAATTAATCTCGATGAGGAAGATACTCTTGATGATCCTATTGATCCTAGTGATGAATATGAGACTATCGATATTGATACTAATTTACCTCATATGCTTTCAACTCAATTGATAATTACACCTAGTATCAAACATCGTGATTCTCAAGAGTATCCTTGTTTGTAACTAGCTATTATTCCTAGTGTGTTGGATATAGTCCCTCTTGCGAGTTTCCCACCTTCCCTAAATAATATAAACCAAGATAGGGAGAGAAGGTAATGAGCTTGATTGGCTTGTCCTTCATGGTAGCCCTTTTTGTGTTTTCCTATTGTATTGTGCTTCTCCCGTAATATGTTTGCTAAATGTTTGTTAGATTATTTTATACAATCCTTGTTACTTTGTTGGTGCAAGGTGATAAAGGAATTAAGATTGTTGTACAATGACTCTATATGTATCTCTACTCTTCTATATGTTGTTTTCATGTTATGTTGTAATAGTGCTATTGTTCGTAAAAATTTTCCTTGTGTAGTCCACTTGGATCTGCGACATGGTAGCACTGATTCTTTTTGGTCTCCATGTTGTGGTCCGAAAAGACTCTTCTTCGTAAATCTTGCAATTTATTTCCTCCATTGTGATTGTAGTTCTACTTTCTTTGGGGAATGTCAATTCATTTCCAATAATATCATATCTATATATACATATTATCTTATGATCATACTGACCCCACAATAGGTAGATCCCTTCTGTGTTCTTTGTATGTTTATGTGGTATTTCCCTTTATTTATCTTCATTTGGGGGCATCTTGTAGTGGAAACGTAATCAGTAAAGTTGTTTATGTTTCCATTAAAGCCATTGCTCCTGTTAAAGTGTTAGCAATGACTTTAACATGGGGGCATACGCTCTACTCACTTTTTGCACACATGCACTTTCAAAATATCTTTAAACTTAAAACTTTTTCCCTTTATGGATTAAAGACTAATCCTTAAAGCATGGATTTTTACCTTATAGGATCTCTTGATCCCTCTAGTTTAAATTTATACGGATCTCTTGATCCCTCCAATTTCAATTTACAATGTTTTGATCCCTTAAGGTTAGAAGGTGCCCTTAAGACCGGATCTCCCTGATGGGTTGACTAGTGAGTAGCCACATTCACTAGGTGGTTCGACTCCATCTTTCCAATTGCACTATTTTCTTGTGTGGTTCATGATGGGACATAAGTTCTCATTGGGAAAGGTAATCACACCCTCTCTCTTTTTCTATTTAACTGGTGATATCTCTCTTATCATGATCTTAGGGTTGATAAAGACTTAATTCCATGGGGGCTTGAGGATTCCTTTGTCCTTTTAATTTCAATAAGATTATCTTTTCTTCATGATCTCCTTTACGAAGAGTTTGCATCGAGTCCATACTCTTGCTAAAGTGGGGGCTAAATGTATAGTCGGAAAATGGAAGCACTTCCATTGTAGACTTGTTTAGCCCTTCGAGTAAGTGGTTTGGGGTCATGTCAAGTGCCTTGAATGGGTCTCTGACTTGGATATGGCTTTCCCCCCTGTTCTGTCCCATTTCCCACTTTTCTCCGGCCTATTTTTGGCATCCTAAACTGCAAACCTGATATTTTTGACCTCAGGGTCAAAATCGACCTTTCTAGGTCAATGTCGACCTCGACCTTGACCTAGGTCAAGGTCAAATTTGACCCTGACCTAGGTCATAATTGACCTCAATTCTGACCTAGGCTCCAGATTTCATGTTTCCAGGGTTTCCAGATGTCGAGCTTCAGAAAGATTTAATTCTCGCTTTTGGGTCAGCTATTTCGGTCTTCGGAGCAATGACTCTTGAAATTATATTTAATATAGGTCCTCTTCTAGGGATATAGGTATAATTATAATTTAATTCTCCTATGTAGGCCTCTCTAGAATATTGTGCCCTAGATTGGTATATAAGGAAGCCTTCTCCTCTCATTTTCTCTAAGTGAAATCTAAGTGTGAAGGACAAGCTAAGAAGCAAGATTTGAAGAAAGCTAAATATCTATTGAAACATTCATCTACTCTCAAGCATCCAAACATTCAATCACTTTAAACCACTCTATTCATCAAGGAGATCCATTGGTAGCCATTGAAGGATTCAAGCTCTATGGAGCCCTCTTGTTGAAGATTTCTCCATCCACATTCTCCAAGCCTCTTCCTATTCCAAGATCCATTCAAGATTGGTGTTGAAGATCTACAAGAAATTTATTTGAGACATCCTACCTCTGAAATTCTACATTCTACATCCATTTGGTGCATACATACTTGTGGATCCACAGATTCAAATCTGCCACAAGGGTTTCTATACAAGCAAGGTGAATTTGTTCATTTATTTTGTTTACTTATGCAATTTCAATTATACTTGAAGGTTAATTCCAAAACTAGGGTTTGACCAAGGCAAACCCTTCCCCACCAACAAGAAAACCATTTTTACTGTAGGGATAGGTTCGAAACAACAAATTGGAGTGCAGATTCAGATACCCTTTTCGGCAAACTGTCGGGATTCAGAAATAGATTTTTTGTCAGACATTTTGGGTCAGAATCGACATTCTGTTCTGGGTCAGAATAAAAAAAATTTGGGTCAAAGGAGACATTCATTTCTAGGTCAGAATCAACATTCTATTCTGGGTTAGAATCGGAAATTTTGGGTCAAAGGTAACATTCATTTTTGGGTCAAAATCGGACCTGAGCCAAATTTGGAAAACAATTCTGGGTTTTCTTCGTCTTGGCATTTCTGTTCCAGATCCAGTTGAAGAATTTCTAGAAACTTAGTGTAGACACCTAAAAATAACATTCTTCAGATCTGTTTCATTTTTAGGTTAGTACTTGTCTTCAATTCATTTCAATTAAAGTTTTAATCTTCCTAAATCTATTATACACTCTTTTCTATAAAATAGAAGTTAGGGTTTTTCTCTTTATCCCTATCCTTAATAGGTTGATTCATTTATGCATTGATCCTTTCTTTGGGGTTAATCAATTTGGATCTTCCCTTTATGAAATTTGGGATTAAGAGGACAATCTTACCTTATCCACTATTCCTACATCACCAAAGATAACTTTAAGAAACCCCCTCCTAGAAAAAAGTGTAAAATACCGGTGAATCGTACATTAATTAAGGGGAAAATTTTTATTGATGATGGCAAATTTTTTTTCCAAATTAGGAAAATAATATAAAGGCGTAAGTATTTTTTCCCTCCCGAATGAAAATTCCATAAAATCCCGACGAATTATAAATTAATGGGGGGAAAATATATAATATATGAGGCGAATTATTGTCTTGTGAAGGTAAAAAAAAAATTTGTACTGGCGATTTTTGTGTGTTTTTTTAAAATATATTTATTTTATTGGCTAATCTATCGTTAATTATGGGAAAAATAAATATTTTATTTGGCAATTTTCAAAAGATGGGACTCGTCAATGTGTCATGTGGGCCAACACCAACTAATATTAAATATCTTATTTGAGACCATTTGATTATCCTAGATCAATGGATGAAGTTTAATCTTGGCCCAATTTCGGCCCAATTTTGTGAAGGAAACAAAGTTTTCCAAGAAGTCACCCGAATAATGACACGTAACATAGTAATTAATGCAACGTCCATCGAATATCGCTTTTATTTATTGCAAATATAACTGATCACACATTGGACACATAACCTAATTAGATATTGTTAAATGTATTATTTGAGACCATTTGATCATCATAGATCACTGGATGAAATTAAATTTTGGGCCGAATTTTAGAAGGAAATCGACTTCTGCAGGAAGTCACCGGAATGATGACACGTATCAAGCTTAAAAAGTGCACCATAACCATGATCGTTGATTACTACTAGTTATTTGTTGACGTGGATGGTGGATAGTGTAACTGCAACTTGTAACTCGTAACTCGAAAAGAAATAAATGCCTTGTCAGTGACATTCTTTAACTGCCATCTTTAACTGTCAACAGTACACATACATTTATCAAAAAATTTATGGGAAAGATTTACATTTAGATATGAAAGATTAAGGATAGTCGATTTAAATCTCTCACACGCATAATACACAGAATGCATTTATGGAAATTGCATTAAATACGATTAAAGAAAGAATAATTATTAATTGGTAAGTATCTGTGATCACTACTATCAATCAAGGGGTCGGGTCTATTTAAAGAGAATCTAGTTTCTTTCTTCTTTATTTTTCTTTTGGACGTAGATTAAGAGTCAGAGCTGTCGGTGGTAGAAATTGTGCCTCTAGTTTTAAGGTTTAGGTTTTTAGGTCTTTAGGCTTTCGATAATTAAAGATGGATACACCAATCCATTTGAGATGCACATCACCAGATGACCAGAGGTTCTTTTTGGGAAATGTCTTGGAAGAAATCCTCACTTTCGTTTGTAGGGAGGTTGGTGGCGAGTCTTTTATAAATTCTGCTGTGTTGATGTTATTGGGTCGAGAGTTCCTTGAGAATGTCGACAGATACCATGTCTACACGAACATTACATCCCAATTTTTTGCTTCTCTCCTCGACCTCGGAGGATAGAAGGTGGATATGCTAATGTTGTTGAGGAAGGTTTTTAAAGAGAAATTCCTGAAGGATGATGTCAATGTTGCTATTTTTGTGGAATTAGGGGTGGGGATCCCTTGGCCAAGAGATATACACAAGCTGTTGGTGCTGGGCAGTAATGTGGCCAGACAACCCTTTCTGTTGAACCTCAATGACGAGCAACTAATGCGACACAGGAAATGGGCATGGCTTGGGAGGGATTTTCTTTGGAAATGGTTTTACCTTGATGAATTCAACGAGTCGGACTACACATGGCTTGACGAATTCTCAGAGATTATCCTCTCTAGAAAATTCTACTTAGACAAAAGGGAAGATGAAGATCCCTGATTCCCTAGTTTACCCATTCCCATTACCCTAGTTTTTTGACAATGGACATGCAAAGTTTCACTTTTTTTTTTTATACCGATAAGAAGTTGCCTAGTAGGTTTCTGTTTTTATGTACGATGTAATTTTTTTTTGAAAAAAATAAAAAAAAATTCCAAGTTTGTTTCAAATTTTTTTTTATGGGTACAAAAAATGATTCTTAAGACTTAGAATTCTCTGTGATTACAATATTTTAATTAGTTTCTTTACCTGTGGATTAGACATTTAAGCATATGCTTAAGCGATGGATTAGTACTTCCATTTTTTAAATCTGAAGACTGAGATTCTGAATTTTTAAAACGATTTAGTTTCTTTAACAGTCCAGAGCAAGTTTCTATTTTTAATTTGCCAATATGTCATATCGATGTATGATTATAACATAGAAATAATTGAATTAAAATCTAAATCCGACTACACTGTAAAACTAAACATTTATTAAATATAATAACTAATAAGCTAAAGTTGTAATTTAAAATGATTAAGTGACACTCACACATGTCCTAGTCACATCAAATGACAAGCCAAAAGTTAATGGGACCCGCGATAGTGCAACAGTGCCAGAGACCGTTGGATGAGCACAGATCAACGGTGTGTGGTGTATTTCGGGCTGAAAGGGAAAATAAACCCCATTTCTGCAAACCTATTCTGAAATAATGTAAATGAACTCAAATCACAGTCATAGAATAAGTATCACTTACCTTTGACTCAAATTAAAATGCAGCAATGCAGTCGCGACTCGCCAACGCAGTATTGACTTTGAGTATACAGTTCCACTCAATAGTCTGAAACTTCTGAAACTTTTCTATGATCAAATATAGAGATATCATAGAGATATTAGAATGTTTTTATACTAATCCTTATTCGGAAAATTCGGCGGGAGGTATTAGGTATACAAATATTTGCGCAAGCCCGCGTAGTTATAACACGTCTTTTGTTATTTCTGAGGTGATTATGGGTCGTCCAATACCTTCCCATGATTAATAAATTTGGCTACATTACGTCGGTTAGAGACACGCGTCCGTAAAATGCCAGGCGAATATAGGCCGTCGATTTGGGGTCACTTAGAAATTATAGGCGAATGTTGTAAATTTATGGGGACCAAAATTTATATTCCATTGGCGATAATGTGTAAGAAATAGAAAAATTAAATAAACCAATGGGCGATGGGCCCGGGCTTTGGGTCAATATTAATAAATGTCGGGCAAAAGGGTCAATCGAATATGTGAAAAATATTCGCCAATTTCGGGGTCGCCGACATGCGACATTCGCCAAATGGCGAATAATCGCCACTAAAGTTTTTGTTGTACATCACATTCAATATATATATAAATCACACATCATTATTTATTCTTCCCATTTTCTTATCTTACATTTCTTACCCTACACATAGTTTTCTTATTTTTTGAGTTTAGGCACTAGGATGAAAAGTTCACAAAACTCTAATGTCTAATTTTTAAAAAAATTTGTATAGTTTTATAGAGTACTTCAACTTTAAAACCATTTGTGAGTAGTTGTAAGGATGTTTCTTGCTTCTTTTTTAGACATGCTATATGTTCCTTGCTCCTTTTTCTATTTGTCCCTTGTTACTTGTTTGTTATTGATAGAGGGACAATGGTAGATGCCAACGTAGGTCATTTAAATCATGCTACTTGCACTATTATTGAAGTATCCTTTTTTTAAAAAAAAACTAAAAGAAAGAAAGAACAAATATGCAAAGGGAACTTGGTTTAATGGAAAATTCCATTTTGTAGGCACCTAGAAGGTGAAGAGTTCAAATCTTCTACAATACCAAAAAAAAGAAGAAAATATTCTTGTATAGTCAACGATACCGAGTGGTCTATATATGGGTATACAGATGTCCTATACTAATATGAGACTACCTTGTACTCCTTGTAGAAGACACCTAACTATGCTAAAAATAAGAACTCATAATTGCTCAAGTAGTAGATTCAGTTTTAGAATGCATAAAAGGGACATCTTACATATTTTATTTTGACATAATTAAAAATAAAATTTGAGATATAGAAGAAGACAAGTTATCATTAACATCTAGTAAAGGGATGGAATTTGACAAAGAAGATGATAAATTGATACTAACATTCATCTTAAAACTAGCTTTAAAAAAACTTCTTTAAAACTCAAAATATGATTTACAATTTATTATCATGTAAGAAACTATGATTTTAAGTAATGATTTAAGAAGGCATTACATATAACACATTAAGGAGGTTCCCTTTTACTTTAGGAAACATCATTTTATTTTTTTAAAACTTTACAAAAAATATATTAAAATAATTGAATACAATTAATTTCAAAAAAGGATGATTATCTCATGTTCACATGATATCATTCATACATTTTGTGAAATTTCAACTCAAGATAAGATAACCATATCAATAAACAACTCATCCCAGTACAAGATACTATAATATTATCTGTAAAGCAATCCAAATTTTAACTTAGCACAATTTTAAACATTTAGTTTAGAGTGCCTCAAAATTTCAAAAAATTCATGATATATTTTTAGATTGGTAATTTTTTGTATTTAATACTTTTGAGAGAGAGAGAGAGAGAGAGAGAGAGAGAGAGAGAGAGAGAGAGAGAGAGAGAGAGAGAGAGAGAGAGAGAGTTTTTNAGAGAGAGAGAGAGAGAGAGAGAGAGAGAGAGAGAGAGAGAGAGAGAGAGAGAATTTTTCATACAATAATTAATAAATCTGTTTGTTTTTTCAAAATATAAAGAAAATATATATTTAGACTTTTTGTTAATATAAAGAAAAATCATACAAGTCTCATACATTAAAGTATTATCTAAAAAATAGCTTTTAACTTTCATTTGTCATTTACTAAGATTCCAAAGTAGCTTTGACATTTATCAACTATTTATAATGATGTGAATCATTTTGATGAAGAGAGCGCAATAAAAATATATTATAATGGACAAATATTTTGACTTTATTGTAGATTGATAGCACAAATATGCTTTTGGAATACACAAATGCAATAGAAAATTGGTTGTTCAATGAATTTACTGTAAGCTTTATAAGCTCAAATTCAAATTTCAAAATCAACTAGTATTAGCACTTCACTAGGCTATCTTCAAAGTTCAATCTATGACACTATAAAAAATAGTAATTGATATTACTATTCTCTCTACAATGAAATTAGGAGAACCCATTTTCAAACTTCTCTATATTTAGGTATATCTTGACACCATTACTGTTAGTGATGTAATAGCATGATAAGCTGAATTGAAGTCTTGAACATATATTTATAAATTCTTCCCCACACACAACATAATAAATAGAAAAAAAATAGAAAAATCAACGTACATATTGATTGCATGAGTGTGCCTATGACAAATTAAAGGTTTCAAAATGAAATAAAAGTATAAAACATTGATCTTTTGATTAATTTTTCTCTAATAAATAGATTAACAAGTATTTTTCCTAGAAACAAAGTCACTTTTTAATGACTAAAAATAAAATAATAATAAAAGCAGAGCAACTAAAGTTGACGAGAAAAGAAGCACAAACAACTTTAGTTCAATACCAGGTTAAGTAAAAGTTTGATAGGAAGGCATTTTCACATAACTCTATCAAACATATAGTCATATTATATTTTGCTGGTAGGTATTAGATCATACTCTTTCATGGTAATTATAATTCTCTTCTCGTGATCTTTTCTTTCATTCCATTCATTTCCTTAGTAGATGAAACAATTAAGTATGAAAACTATAAATGAAGTTCCCTAAAAGAACATGGCATCGTGCTATGCAATGATTGCGAGATTTCTCTAAAATATATTTGTTTAAATGACATCAAAATTCTAAGCAAGTGCAATATAGGCAAGGATAAAATTAAATTTTACGATCCTTTTGGCCTGTTCTAAAAAAATAGCTTTGAGAGAAGGATATGGACATTCCCTTAAGAATATTTAAAGTAGATCTTCACACATGGATGCAAAATGCATTTTTCAAATTGTAATATATAGAAATAACCAATAAATTGTTTAACAAAATGTTTCAAAGAGTTATGGTGTTTTGTAATTCAATGATTGTTGGTCGATATACATAGAATGGATTTGTAGAAATCTCAAACAAAGGCAATTGTTAGCTATAAACAAATATTCTATAATATTTTCGCAGCATTAATGGCCTATGAGCCAATTTGAACAATTAAAACACAGTCCAACATATATGGTAAGAAATGAAAAAACTAAGAAATATATTTCTAATCTAGAGACATAAACTAATATCCAAATCAATATTATTCATTAGAGGAAATAGCCAATAAGATCTAACTTTCGCTCTAAAAGAGAAACACCTTAGATTTCCAATGCCACACCTCGACACATCAACATGCTTAATATTTACCTTGATTATAGTAGAGACAACACCAACTCTTGAGACAATATCTTGTAGGTAAGTCATTTTATCCTTCCCAAGATTTGCAAGCTTCCAACAATATTGTTGATACCACCAGCCCCTAAATCGAACTGTGAAGACGTTGTCTTTCTTACAAGTTGATGACCGTAAGCCTTCAGATAACAAATATTTCTATTGAACTCTAAAGAATTGTCATTCATAAACACTATAAGGAGAAAAGCAAAACAAATCATTAGAGTAATCAAATATTTGAACATATTACCAATTATTCATATCTAACTCTATCTCTACATAAAGATCATCCAAAATATCCATGTTAACAAATACCTTAATTAAAGAACACAAGCTACCATTTAAAGAACCTTTATCCCAGCCCACAAAAGAGCCTATAGGATTCTCAATGTCCTTGGGAATGTAAGAAGCCACGTCTCCAATAATTATCCTAAGAGTTGTATCTATATAGAATATAAGATTTTTATTTCTATCTACGAATGAAAACAGGGTCATCCATCATCTGTCTTATCTTATACATCGGCAGAGTCTGAAATGATATCAAATCTGAAGGCTTAGTTCTTCCCCTACCATTTTTTAAATATATGTAATATTAATTTCTTTTAGTAATAGACACGTTTATTCATTGAAAAACAGGGTGATCATCTTTTTCACAGTCAAATAGACAGATCCTGAATGCCCCTTACCCTGCAAAATCCTCAATAAATCTGAATCCAATATAGGTAAAGCCAACCATCCATTTGCCAGAAAGTAGAAAGAAGACACCTAAACAAAAAATGGGACTCTTGCCAGTACATTTTCTAACCACCTGACCACAGACTTGGCGAAACAAAATCTTCCATAAAACTTTCTTGTTGAAGTAAATTAGCTTCCAGACCCAAAACTGGGCTCGTAAAAACATCAGCACCTACACCTAGTTTAATGCTAATTGATACCTTCTCTGCGCTTCATACACCTCATTCTTTTCCTCTCAACATCACCACTAGCAAACTAAAGGGACACTTCATTTGAAAGGCCTAGTGAAATCCCATAAGCAAGACTTCCACCATCACAACGAGTTTCAATACATTTACATTTTCTCTTCCTGACAAGTTCCAAATTGTTGGTATTCTCTCTTAATCTTATCTCCAGAAAACCAAGTTCACCTTCCAGATTGACCATTGCTTTTGCAGTAGGTAACTTTAGGGTATTTAATAATAAACAAGTTTCTTTGGTCATACATAAATAACACAGACCAACTCATAAGCCGTTTGCTCAGACTTCAATCTGTGCATAAAATCTGTATAATCCGGGAAAATCATAGTCAAGAAGATCTTCTTCATCCTCCATAAAACGATCCCAGTCCACACAGACCCAACACTAACCAGGACAAGACAGAAACAGGGGAAGCCAGAAAATGAAAAATAAATAACCAAAATATTGACAACGCAACCAGATCCAACGAATACAGGAGGATCCAGTGATGGCGATTAAGATGCAAATGTATAAGAGGGGGGTAAAAGAAGATTAAGAAGAGGACGACGAGGAAGGATGAATAAGAAAGTGCAATCAGAACATAGGGAAAAGAACAAGCTATGAAGAATCAAATCATAAACTAAAGCCCAAAATCAAAATCCCACTGAAGGATCCCGCCTAAACGAGCTCCCAGAGCAATTCAAAGGGGCAAACAATGGAATATCTCATTTCAGATTATATATGCATGACACTAACATTAATTGCTCTGCAACCTCTGAAATCATTTTTTAGCCACATTTTTCACAAGTGAAATAATTGCAGACTCAAATAAAAGAGGAAAATTTCCAGAACACTTTTTATCGGTCTCTGACTTTCAACACCAAAGATGTCTTATTACATTCTACTACGTACGTTTTCCATTTGACATTAATTTGATCTGGACAGAGCTTTCTTCCTTGAGCGGGTGAACCATTCATGGCCTGCCTCAACAGTTGGGAGAATTTTCACAACACTCTCTCTTTTAGAAACTAGTTCAATCCAAGCGCTCAAATGTGGGCATTTCTCCAAAGGAATGCTTAATTCCCCAAAAATTTCTACAGAATGCCACAGGAACACATACGGAACAAGTACAATATCAAGATAACCAAATTTATCTCCGCCAAAGTAGGGTTTCCCCCCTGAGATTTTCGGCATCGCCTCTTCCAGTAAAAAAAATGAATCAATGAACTCTTTCTTAGCAATTTCCTGAGATTCTCCCTCCGTCACTATTACTGTATATGCAGCCATCCAAAACTGCCAAAAACAATACCCATTAAAATAAATACATAAGCACTTGTAGATAGTTAACAACTCCCTGGATAAGAAAAAGAATATTTAGTGCAGTTACCAAAATCTTACCTTGTTGTCTATGAAATCGGCCCAGAACCTGGCAATGGCCTTTTCGTATGGATCTGTGGGTAGAAGAGTTGAAAAGGAAGAGTAAGTCTCGTGTATATATTCAAGAATTATCAGAGACTCCGACAATGGCTTCCCTTTGTGAATGATGGTAGGCACAGTCTTGTAAATGGGATTGGCTTGTAAAAGCTCAGGGCTTTTACTGTTCATATCCTCTTCTTGGGTATCATACGCCACACCCAACTCTTCCAGTGCTATCAACACCCGATTAACATAGGGACTCACCCAAAGCTTTAATACTTTGATTTTCTCCTCTTGGCTGCCCATTTCTCTTGATCACTAAGCAGTTCCTCCTGGGGAAAATGTATGGAGAGAGATGAATTGAAATGGTTGTTTCCATTGTTATATATAAAGAGATGGTGCAGAAGCAAACAGCAAAAGGTTTTAAAGCTCACGCAAGTGCTGACGTCTTATTCCACCAGCGAGATATTTGACTGGATGAACACATGCTTGAATCATCATTCACGTCATTGAAGTTAAAGATTTATTAAATTTGTAAACGACTAATATGCTTTATGTACATAAATAAGAATCCAAAGCAAATGCACATATAAACCTCTAGAATGCAGATTTAATATAAATTGTAGAAATATTGATGAAAACTTTCTAAAGAAGAAGGGGTATGTATGATTGTAAGCTTTGTTATCATCATGATGTAACAATCAGGATCAACAATCTCAAACGAAATAGTCTTCATAATCAAGAAAGAAGCAACATTGAAGAGATGTCATTCTACTAGAATATTACCTACAATGAAAAATGAGATAATCTATATGATTGATACATGAGATGCAATATATGAGATATTAAATACAATATGTAAACATCTTGTTTATAAAAGCAAGATGTGACGAGGTATGCGATAACTACCCTACAACCAATATTATATACATGATGTTCAATATAAAGTACTAAATGACTAAAAAATAATAATGAGATATAGCCCTATTATAAGAACACTTAGAATGCCACCAGGATGAAGTGAGCTTAAGTAATGTGATTGTGTTACCACAAATAATTAGTTAGGAACAAAATACACCAACACTTAAGACTACCTTTTTGTCTCCCATTTCTATGCACATACCATGCATATTATTCAAACTCTCAAGCGGTTTAATTGTTGTATTCTACTTAATATCTATCCCTAGTTTATAAAATTGAATATTGAACAACATGCACAAACCTAATATAATCATATAATCACATAGAGTAGAGGTATTGCTTAAATTCAATGTTTGATCTTGAACCAATAAGGACTAGTCTGGTGGGCAATAGAGTCATAACAACAAAGAGGAAAGAGATGTAACCAAAAAGAGTATCAAGAAAACTAGATATATATACATATATAAATTAAAGCATTGCATTTCATACAATGTACATAACTAGCTATATTCTATCACAAAATTGGTTGCAATTCGGTTATTACAAATTGGTTGCAATACATTATATATTGTCTCTCACACACACTAAACCTTAGTTACATAATAGTTCATTATAGTGAGATGAACTATACAACTACAAATAAATAATTCCCTAGATAATTAAGGACCATAATGTAGATATACCACTATAGTGATGTGTGTTTATAGACCCTTTCTACATTCATTAATTGTTAATTCATGCATGCATTGAATTTGATATCCTAAAATAACTTGCATACTTAACCAAGCCCTTGAATCATAGATTATTTATTGCATTTATTCCAACCAGCATGAGGGCCTTGAGATAAAGAAAAACATTAATGATTTGAAGAACCTACCTGCACCATTTTAACATAATCTTTTTTTGCATGCGTGTTTAAAATTGCATAAAAAATTGTTAGAAAATGTTCAATTTTGCATAAAATAAATGATGAAGTCTACCCATACCTTTAAATAAATTTGTTATGATAATGGTTCTTTTGAATTCAACATGTAATAACATGGGATAGTTAACCATTCTACTATAAACATGTCTCTAAGGGATGGTGTGAAGAAAATAGGCCACTAAAATTTAACAATGAAAATAAAAGGGATATGGTCAACATCATTATTTTCTCCCCTTTTAATCTACACCTATAGATATTAAATTTATTTCTAGGTGTCTTCTAAGTCGATTTGGAAATTATAGATATCCATCAAGTCCAATTTAGTGTTTTGCATCATTTTACCTTTATTGATATAACTGACATGTAAATCTAACCCCTATAATGATTTGAGCACTTGCAATGATTTGGATACTTGTAATGATTGGGTAAGTGCACAAAGATGAGGGACCAAAAAGATGCCACTCAACTTTTTGGTCCCGAAAAAAGCACATGGTGTGCACCATATATGGCACATGCCATATGGTTCTGTGTGTCGAGCCTTAGGCTTGAGCACACCAAATCTATTTGGTGTGAGCCAAATGTTGCAATAAAAATATGTAGAAAATTCTCTACATATGGCGTGTGCCATATATGGTGTACGCCAAATGTTAAATATGTAATTTTTATCAACTTTGTGAAAGTTTGATCAAGTTAGTCAAACTCAAGTGAAATGCACTTATCAAGACCTACGTCAATTACAAAAATAGCGTGATTTGTATGGATCCAGAGCATCTTAAAAAATCAAGAAAAATGGTGTGCGTCATACAGTTTTATGTGGTTCTCAAGGTGCTAATTTGGATTTGGTTGCCCCAGGTCCCTGCGAGGGGCACTGCCCCTCGACACCGCAAGGGGTGTTGTTCCTTGACCTCCTCTTGGGGGCACTGCCCCCAAACCCTCGTAGAATAATTTGGGGCGAAATGCACTAATAAAAGTGGGAAAAATTTAACCTCAAACTCTGATTAAAATCTATATAGTAATATTAATAGGGTTTAGGCGAAAGAAGGGGAGATCGGGGAGAGGTGGGGAAGATGGAGAGAAGGATAAGAGGGAGAGAGGGAGAGAGACGGAGTGAGAGAGAGAGAGAGGGGGGAAGAGAGAGGGAGAAGGGAGAAAGGATTTAAGGTTGATGGATTATGGTTATAGCTTTTAGGGTTAGAGAGAGAGAGAGAGAGAGAGAGAGTTTATGGCTATAGGGCTTAGGTAGGGTTTCAATTTTAGGGGAAAGAGGGGGAGATGGGGAGAGGTAAGGAAGATGGAGAGAAGGAAAAGAGGGAGAGAGTGAGAGAGGAAGGAAGAGGGAGAGAGAAGGGGGGAGAGAGGTGGAAGTAATTTAGGGTTGGATTATGTTTGGAGGTTTTATTCTCTCTCCCCTCTTGCCATCCTCTCTCCCTCTCTCCCCAATATTCAGGTGCCTCTCTCTACCTATCTCTCTTTCTCTAAACCCTAAACCCTAAACCTTTAATCCTTCTTCCCTTTCCACATATATATTTTCTCCTCTCTCACCCTCTCCCTATTTCCTCATAACTCTCCCTCTTCCCTACCTCTCTCTCCATCCATCCTCTAGCTCTCTTCTATATATTTTTTCTCTCCTCCACTTTCCATTTCTCCCCTCTAACTCCCCCTATCTTTTTTTTCCCTTTCTTACTCTCTCCCCCCTCTTCTCTCTTTGACCCTCTCACTATTTTAGCTATCCCTTTCCCCCTCCCTCGTAGCTCTCTCTTCCTATCTCCCTTCCTCCTCCTACTCTCTCTCCTCCTCTCCCTTTCCCATAATCTCACTCTCTCCCTCTTCCCACTCTCTCCCTCTTCCCCACAATTCTTCCTCTCTCTTTCCCCCACCCCTTATGACACCCATTACTCATTACTATATCACGGGAGTCCTAGCATACATTAAGGGGTCCAAGGGGGTCCTAGGATACATAAAGGGTGCTAAGTGGTCTAAAGGGGTCCTAAAATACATTAAGGGGCCCTAGGACACCTAATGGGTGCTAAATGGTCCTAAGGGATCCTAGGATACCAAATAGGTGCTAAGTGGTTGTAAGGGGTCCTAAGATACATTAATGTAACCTAGGACCCCTAACGACCCCTTGCATTAACCCGTCAACATACATTATTCTATGGTAAGGTGTTGTAAGGGGTCATAAGGGGTCCTAGGATAGATTAGTGTATCCTACGACCCCTTAGGACCCCTTATGACCCCTTAGGACCCCATAGTGTACATTAATGTATTCTAGGACTACTAGGATACATTAATGGTTAATGGGGGTCGCAAGGGTTTGTAAGGGGCCATAAGTGGCCCTAAGGGGTCTAAGATACATTAATGTATCCTAGGATTCCTAGGATACATTAATGTATGTTGAGGGGTCATAAGGATACATTAATGTATTGTAAGACTCCCGAGGATGCCTTAGGACCCTTTAGCACATATTAATGTATCCTAGGACTCCCAAGATACATTAATGGTTAATGGGGGTCGTAAGGGGTCATAAGAGGTCGTAAGGGGTCCCAGTGGTTTTTTCCCTTAACAGGGTTTCCACATTAAAATCCATGTGTTATGTGTGTATGGTTTATTACTTTACTGTTTTACATTTTACATATGCATTTCTGGATTGATTGGTATACTCTGCTTATTTACTGAGTTTCGGTAAATAGTTTTACTACTTATCGGTAATCAAGGAGAATAAAGACAGACAAGGAAAATTGACAGACAGTTCATCAATATAAGTATTTCATGGCATACATCTTGTAGGGACATAATAATATGAGGTTTATTTGATTGGTGGTAAATAGTTGAAGGATAAATTTTGAGGCCATTGATTCACTCCCCCCTCTTAGATATTACTAACAATTGGTATCAAAGCTTGTGTGCATAGAAGGAAAATTTCAAGACCTAAGTCGGGATCACAAGATGAACAAACGAGATGTGCCCAAGTTGAACAAAGACAACTTTGCTTCATGAAAAAATAGGATAAGACTCCACTTATCAGGTATTGGTAATGATGTTACTCAATTCCTAGATACTGAATATGTGTTGCCTATAGGAGTACTGACAGTAGATCAATTGAGAGAGAAGCATGAGCATAACTGCATGGTTATAGAGCTTTCTTCCTCACTCTCTAATGTTGAATTTGAAGATGTCAAGGATTGCAAAACTGCAAAGAAGATGTGGGACAAACTGAAGCTTGTACATGGAGGTGATACAAAGGTTCTAAGAGCCAAGGAAGAAAGCCTTATAGGAAAGTTTGATGATCTCAGAATGAAAGAAGGAGAAAACATCACACAGTACAACATAAGGATAAAAGAAGTAGTCAATGCTATACAAGGTGTTGGAGGTACACTTGAAGAGGAGATAGCGGTAAGCAAAATTTTAAGAACCTTATTGCCTGTATATGCTATTAGAGTTTCTTCCATTCAAGAAATGAGAGCAGTAGAAAACAATACAGTTACTCTTCATAGTTTAATTGGTAGACTGATTTCATTTGAGATGAATAACTTTGACAATAGTGTCTTACCAAACTTAGAGTCTGCATTTAAGTCTTCTATGAAAATAAGCAAATCAAGTCATAGACACTCATCTAG
>MU227700.1:489997-515105 GCA_018584345.1 Thuja plicata
TCTCTCTCTCTCCAAATCACTCTCTATCCCCCTTACCCATCTCCCTTTATGTACTCTCTCTCCCCCCTCACCTCTATCTTCCATCTAGTTCCTTCACTCCATCCATGTCTAGCTATCCCTCTATCCCTTCTCACTCTCTTTTCTCTTTGTTCTTTGTGTCTCTCCTCTACTCCCTCCCTCCCATCTCTAGATAATTACTTCTCCCTCTAATTTATAAGGTATAGGTTTCAAGGTATATAAATTGTTTAGGGGCCATTTGGCGCCAGGCATTAACCTGGAATAAGCATTAGTTAATGCTAGAATAATTTAATTATCTGTTTGTGGGCATTTTTCAAATTCTTGAATTAGAAAACTAATCCCCATTTTGGGGCTAATGCTTGCAATAGTTAATTCTAAAAAATAGCTGGAATTCATTTCTTATTCGAGAATAAGCTATTTATGGATTCAAAAATATTTTATTTTATTTTATTTTTAATTTATTTTTAATCTTTTTTTTTTAAAATAATGTGGGTATTGTTAGTAATAATTGAGAGGGGGGGGGTAAATCAATGGCTTCAAAAATTAATCCTTAAATCAACCCTTTAAACTTATAACCACAAATTATATCTCAAGTTATCTTGTGTCCTACAAGATGAATGCCTTGAATAACTTATATCAATTTACTACTTGTCGGATTGCTTTGTTAAACCTTTTTTGTGTGTTCACCAATAATCAGTTATCTATTTACCAAAATACAGTAAATATGCAGTATACCGATAAATCTAGAATAAATTATGTAAGATACAAAAATAGTAAAGAAATGAATCATACACACATAACACATGGATTTTAATGTGGAAACCCTGTTAAGGGAAAAACCACTGGGACCGGTACCCCAAATTTTCACTCTTCTGAAGTGAGCCCTGTTAGGAGCCAACCCTATTAAAGGTTACAAACACACTGTTAGGTGTGACCTTGTTAGAGGATTTTATACATAGAGGTTGTCACTTAGTATCGAGCATCTAATGCTGTCATCCTTGAATCAGCCTCTTTCTTAGACTATAAATAGGCATCGGGCATATCCAATGCTACTTTCATGAATCAACCTTTTTGGCACTCCTTGAGATGTACCTCAATATATAGAAGACTGTTAAGTCCTGCTCAGTTAAGAGACTTGATACTTCAATGGTTAAACTGAAACACTATGATCTGTTCATATTGCAACTTAAATTGCAGATTTTCAGATCTATTTAAGTGCATTACCTCTGTGACCAATGTATCAATTTAATCATTGTGCTCCACACTTTGTGCTCTGTGATGTTGTGCTCACTGTTCGTCGGTGTTTGTAGAATTCCTTAGCTCTCCCTTCAGCTTGTTTGATCAGGACTGCATGAAGTGTTCTTCATCAGTTTCTCTTTAGCATCCTCTTTCTATTCACTCCCCTTAATCCCATCCCTAAATTAATTAAGCTTGTCTCTTATATAGACATAATATTCATTATTTCTTGGTTCTTGATTCTTGGCGTGATAAACAATCCGGCCAATTAGATTTAAAGCATAAATTATGATTTGTCTCGTAGATATCTTCTTGCCAACTGTACAAATCATCTTTAAATCAATCACTTATCTCTGGTCGAATAAAACAAAGTAGACAACCAGTTAAGTCTATATTTAGCTCTGCTAGCTAGATATTTTGTCATTTTCTGAACTCTTTGTTCTGTCGGTCACCACTGCAGTTAGTTGTTGGTGACAACTGACTGATCCGTCGGTGAGACTCCAGTTAGCTTTGTGATCTCCGTCCGTCGGGCATCATTGGAATTTTACTCGTCGGACAACCTTCTGACTTTGCTCGTCGGGCATTCTGTGGTTTTGCTTTGTCGGGCAACACTATGCTTCTGATCGTTGGGTATCACTGTGACTGTTCTTCTTTGCTCTGTCCATCGGTGTGCACTCCGTCAGTGTTGTTTGTCACTTAGTGAATACTTGACTTTTATGTATTGCTGAAAGTATAACTTTGGTTCCTTTGGTTCTCTGAAGTCTTTGGCATTATGTACATGATCGTACAAATGATATCAAGTTGACATCAATGACAATAAAGTCCATTAACTGATTTAATGACTTGCATTATCTTTCAACGTAACATTATCAAACATTCAATTAGCTACATGTCATCAATGTATATATATATACACATGTGTGTATATACACACATGTATATGTGTGTATATGTGTATGTGTATGTATGTGTGTATATGTAGATGTGTGTATATGTGTGTATATGTGTATGTGAATATATGTGGGTATATGTGTGTATATATGTGTAGATGTGTGTGTATGTGTGTATACAAGTTAAAAATATATATTATTCAAATTAATTAAGAAAATGAAAAATAATCCTTATTCCAATTCCACAATATGGGATCCAAACGCAGAATAGCTTATTCCAGCTTTCATTTTCAGGATTAATTAATCCAAGAATAGGTCCTTATTCTAGAGTAGGCCTATTCTAGATAAATTCATGCCATGCACCAAACGGGCCCTTACAGTATAGGTTTCTAGGAATAGGGTGTAGGATATAGGGTTTAGTGTTTAGGATATTGGTATAGGGTTTAGGGTACATGATTAATAATACGAGGTTTGGGTACAAGATTGATTATAAAAGGTTTAGGGTAGATAGGGTTGAGGGTATTTCCTGTGTATACTTCCTCTATCTCTCTTTTCTCTCTCATCTCTCTCTCCCACCTCTCTGGGTATTTCCCTACTTTCCTTCCTTTCTCATTCTCATCTTCCCCTCCCTACTTACCCCTATATCTATCTCCCTTGCCCACTCTCTAGTATTCTCTTATTCTCTCATTTTCTCTTATTATATCTTCGTCCCTCCTCCCTTTCCTAGGCTATTCCTTCATAAAATCTCTCTCTCTCTCTCTCTCTCTCTCTCTCCACATCCATGTATCATTACCCACCTCTCTATCCCCCGCTATCTATCTCACCCCTCTCTCATCATCTAGGTCTCTCGCGTGTCTTTCTCCCTCTAAGTCTCTTACCTATCTATTCATTCTCTCTCTAGTTCTCTTTCTCCCTCTTCACCTCTCTCTCCCTCTCCCTTACCCAATACTCTTATTAACAGAGCTCTCCTACAATTACCCACCTCTCTCCTTCCTCCTCTATCTATCGCACTCTTCTCTCTTCCCATATAGGTGTAAGATATAATGTATAGCTCGTATAAGGTTTAGGGTATCAGTATAGGATTTAGGTTAGGTAAAAGTACATTTAGTCATGTCACACTTTTATAAAAGAAATAGTCAATGCTCATTCAAGTTTTTAAATTGAATTACTAAAAAGTGGAATATTTTGAGAATTTTTAAAAAACTACACAGTTGAAAGTTGATAGCAATATCACAATTTGACTTGTTGTGGAAAATAGCTCCTACTAATCAATTGATGAGCTTAAGGGGCTTTCTAATGAATGGTTCATAAGGACGACACTTGCTGAAGGTTTTGCAAATGGGGTTACAAGCAAAGTGGGTTTAATCGTGGAGGAAACTTGGTAGTTAAGCGTGTTCAAGCTGGAGTAGTACTGGGATGGGAGACCTCCCGAGAAGTCTCGGTGCTTCACCTCTATGAGCATCACCTAGATGCAGTGAGTGCTAAGTGTTCCATTCATCTCATGAAAGATGGGTTCTTGTGAACCACTACTCATGAAACATGGGTCAATGAGCTTGACCACAAAAAAAACTAAACAGTTGAAACCTGGTAGCAATATCATAATGGATAACCCATCTTAAGGGTTTGCCATGCTCTAGTGTTTCTTTGTTTTTTTTTATTTTACACCATTTTTTACTTGTGAAAAGTAAGACTTTCTCCCTTTATTGCCACCCCTCTCAAAGTCTCAAGCGAAAACCTCCCTTAACTTCAGCCGCATCAATAAGATTAATCTACATGTTTATTCAATAAGATTAATCTCCATGTTTATTCAATAAAAAACAGTGTTATCATAATTTAATAGTCAAGACAGAAACAGGGGAAGCCAGAAAACGAACAAAAAAGAATCTAAAATATTTTAACGTAACCAGATAGAAAGAATAAAGAAGGAAAGGCATTACGGGGCCCGAAAGAAGCGTAAAGAAGAAAACGAGGAAGGATGAATAAGAAAGAAGAGTAAGAAAATAGGGAAAAGCACAAGCTATGAAGAATCAACTCATAAACCAAAGGCAACATTAAAATCCCACAGAAGGATCCCGCCTAAATGAGCTCCCAGAGCATTTCAAAATTTCAAAGGCGAAAACACTGGACAATCTCATTTCAGGTTATGCATGAATGCCACTAACATTTGTTGCTCTGCAACCTTTGAAATCATTTCTTAGCCCCATTTTCTCAAGTGAAATTATTTTGCAGATTCAAAAAGAACAAGAAAAATTCTAGCCTAATTTTTATTGGTCTTTAACAATGAACATCAAAGATATCTTATTACATTCTACTACATACGTTTTCTATCGACATTAATTTGATCTAGACAACGCTTTCTTCCTTGACTGCGCGAAATACTCATCGGCCGCTTCAACAGTTGGGAGAATTTTCACAACACTCTCTCTTTTAGAAACTAGTTCAATCCAAGCGCTCAAATGTGGGCATTTCTCCAAAGGAATGCTGAATTCCCCAAAAATTTCTACAGAATGCCAGAGGAACACATACGGAACAAGTACAATGTCAAGATAACCAAATTTATCTCCGCCAAAGTAGGGTTTCCCGCCTGAGATTTTGGGCATCGCCTCTTCAATCAAAAGAAGTGAATCAATGAACTCTTTCTTGGCGATTTCCTGAGATCCCCCCTCTGTCACTATAACTCCATATCCAGCCTGCTTCCAAAACTGCCGAAAACAAAACCCAATAACAAAAATACATAAGCACTTGTATATACTTAACAACTCCCCTAGATAAGATTAAGAAGATTTACTAAAGTTATCAAATTCTTACCTTCTTGTCTATGAAATCAGCCCAGAACCTGGCAACAGCTTTTTCATATGGATCTATGGGTAGAAGAGTTGAAAAGGAAGAGTAAGTGTGGTGTAAATATTCAAGAATTATGAGAGACTCCGACAATGGCTTCCCTTTGTGAATGATGGTGGGCACAGACTTGTATATGGGATTGGCCTGTAAAAGCTCAGGGCTTTTATTGTTGAGATCCTCTTCTTGGGTATCATACGCCACACCCAACTCTTCCAATGCTATCAACACCCGATTAGCAAAGGGACTTACCCATACCTTTAGTACTTTGATTTTCTCCTCTTGGCTGCCCATTTCTCTTGATCACTAATTTAGTTCTCCTGTCAAAAATGTATGGAGAGAGATGAATGGAAAGGGGTGTTTGAATTGGTATATATCGAGAGATGGTGCAGAAACAAAGATAAAAAACGTTTAAAAGCTCACGCGAGCGCTGACGTTTTATCCGACCAGTCAGATATTTGACTGGATGAACACATGCTTGCATCATCACTCACGTCATTCAAACATTAAGTAATTTAGATAAAAAAACATTATAAGCCGAGTAAGGTATTTGGTATTAAAATTAACAATGGAATGATGTTACGTATCATTTGGGTTTGATCTCAATCTATGCAGATTTGATTCACTATGTAAAATTGAATTGTGTTATGTGGATGTCACGTAACAAAAATGTTGCTCAAGTAAAATAATTTGTCTTTGTTTTTTTATTGTTAAATGTAGTCAAGAGAGTGTTTATCACAATATCTTTAAGAGATTTTTGACCTGACAATAAGCATGTTATCTTGAGTCAACCCATTTGTTGGGTTGGATTTTTGGTGATAAGGAATATTAAAGACAACGTGAATTCACTAACAATTAGATTAGTGATATGCTAATGTGGTTCATATGCCCCTTTAGAAATCAAATTATGTACTACTTGATTATTTTTATTCAACAAATCAAAACATATGAATTAAAGGCACATTGATTGTATTTAAATTATATTATATAACAACATCCCATACAATGTGTGACAATTTAGAGAGAGAGAGAGAGAGAGAGAGAGAGAGATGTTCATTATTGTGTGTAGTTGGATCAATCTTGAGAAATGTAGAATGTTCTGTATTATGAAGTTATAATCAATAAAAAGGTAATAAATATGTATATAGAATTGGGTGAGAATGAAGGTGCAATAATGTGAGATAAATGAAAATTATGTGGGAGTAAGTGTGAATAGTCATAAAATGGATGTATGATTAGGGCATGAGTCAAACCTAGCACAAGAGTGTGCCACTAGTCTTAATATCTTATTGCATTTGAAACATTCCACTACAATGAGCACAAAAATAATTGGGAAACAATCGTGTATCCTAGATGTAATATCCCTCTTACAGAGTCAAGGAATGACTTAAACATGCAAATTTGTTTCCCATAAAAATACCAAAATATATTGAAATATAGAAAAATATTGATATATAAGTATAAAGGAAAAAACAATACAATTTTTGGATTACAATTATGGTAGGGTTATAATTATGGTTAATTTTGCTTATGATTAATTTTCAATTAGAATTCAATTATAATTACAGTTATGATTCTATTGAAGTTACAATTTATGTTAAGGTTGAATTAGCATTACAATTGAATTATAATTCAATGTTTAGACTAGGGTTTGATTAGGATTCTATTGAAGTAGTTCAATTAGAACTATCTTAATTTGAATTATGAATTTTGTAAAAGTTAGATTTAAGGTTCAACGAACTTTACAATTTAATCATGATTTCAATTTAAAACTCAAATGCAATTATATTGACGGTTAGAGTCATGCTTTAAATTAGGTTAATGATTCATTCTACTAGATTTTAATTATTCATATAATTGTAATATACCTATACAATGTATTATGTCGAGCACGTGGAAGAAGAAGCCTACTCAACCGGAAACGTCTAAACAGCAAACTAAAACATATTTTTTTACCAAAGGGAACACTTCGTATTTTTTTTGAACTCCTATATGTTTTACGTTTTAGTTGGCTATTTAGCCAATACCCACTCAACCCGTGCGACTCATCCCACCAACGAAGAAACTAACAAGAAATCATTTACCTCCAAATAAAGACTTTGACAATTGCACGAATGTGGATCCCACGAAAGAAAAATCGCTTTACAATCATAAAGGGTGTAAACAAAGTCGTTGATTTAACTATGCGCCGATATTCTTCTATTCCGCGCATGTTACGCTTACTGGGCTTTAGGCTGTTTCACATGTTAATGCCCCATTTTCTGACAGTACGTACATTCATATCCATGCGTTCATTCAACAATTTCAACAATAAATTCATAGAGTGGAATTTCGCTTATTACTTAGCTTCAAGGTGCACAAATAATTCCTGGCAAGATGATTAGAAGGGTCGGAAGCGGTGCAAACTTATGCAGTGCTTTTGTATTAGCAGATCGCGAGAGGTATGCAAAATACACTCATAAAATAGGGCCTTCCAACAAATATTAATTTTATGTATGTATGTTCGCTCATTCTGTTATTTTAAACCAGATCGAGGGAAATCGAGGGTCCTCCCCTTCGACAATTTTGCCGCTTCATCGTAAGTTTTGCGGCGCTTTTGGGCTTCGCCGTAGTGGTGATCATGTCACTGCTAAATCAGCCTCCAAAACGCTCACACAGGTTTTGGATCACACCCCATCATTACGATAATGCCCATCAGTTTTTTGACAAAATTGCCCCGCAATTGAACTCCGCTGAATGGAATTGCCCCTGCAAGAGTTCCATTACTGTTGCCGATCGCAAAACCGATGATCACATTGTCGATTTCTTTGTTCTCAGGGAGCACGGGGAGCCGCTGCATATCAAGAATATTATTCAGTTCTGCTCTAATCTCAACGATTCATCCGATTTTAATGGATTTTACGAGTCCTGCTATGAGATTTTGAGCAGTGGGTTTGAGTGGGGCGGATGGAGTACATATTCCACCAATACACTGTACCCAAATTCCATGAGAACGAGCAGCCTCAATCCAGTCGCATTCATGTACGATGTTTGCATGTCATGGGCAGGTAGTTACAACTTCTTGCATGAAATTTTAGATCCCGTACTCTGAGGATTCATTCTAAAACTTTTTTGGGAGTGTGCAGGAGGTTTATCGCAGGCAAGTTTCTCTTTTGTGGTCTCTCATTTCAGGATGAGTGACAGGGAAGCTTTTCAACTGGAGAAATTCGGAAAGGGAATGCAGGCCGCTCTGAGGACGTGCTCTCTTCATAGCAGTTGGCCGCCGCCGAATGAGGAATTCTACGGCGATCAAGTGAAGGCGGCGGATTCGAATCTGATTAAAATGCAGCTGGGTATTGCAGTGAAGTTCAATTGGACAGAGTATATGGCCGTTTGTGCTCCGAGTTACTGTGAGCAAATGAAAATGAATTCAGGAGCGTGGAATTTGTTCACCGCATTGGCTCAGATGGGAGGATTCATTTCTGTAGCGGTTTTTATTCTCCGAGCAGTGATTTGGCCAATAATATGCTTTGCAGGTGGATGGCCTTCCAGTTTGACAACTGAGTGTCGAGGGCTTTGGGTGGATCAAGTATTTCCTTCACCTGCGACATGTTGTATGAAAAGATCGAAGAGCGCATTATTTTAATTGTTCTATTTTGTAAGGAGTAGGGTAGGGTATGTACGTTTCATTTGTAGTACAGTAAGGTGACTCCTCAAAGAGTACTCAGTAGACCCATATTGCTGTTATCATATGTAAATCCAAAAACATATGGCTGTAGTACAGTTAGGTCTTCAAAGAGTACAAGGTAGTTCCATATTGCTGTCACCATATATAGACCCAAAAACATATGGCTGGTATCGTGTACTATTAAAGAACCTTTCTTTTCCTTTTTTTTTCCATACGACTGGATTTCTATGATTCGATACAATCGAAGTCAAATGTAAAATTACATTACTGTCTGAAATGGTTGTAGTTCAATTAGTTGAATACAATTGGGAAGGATGTGGATGCATATTTGAACCAGATTCAAATCATAGATGAATTTTGGTGGTGCTTAATAAAAGGCAACTTAAAATTTGTAATCAATCTCTTTTGTAATCTTGATAAGTCTTTTTGTAAAGGTATATTTCTTTTCCTATTTTTGTGGTGCTTAATAAAAGGCAACTTAAAATTTGTAATCAATCTCTTTTGTAATCTTGATAAGTCTTTTTGTAAAGGTATATTTCTTTTCCTATTTTTTCCCTATGCATAAAAGACATGGTATTTGATTTTGTAACTAAACAAAATAAGTCTTTGGTTACTAATTATGGAAAGAAGATTTGAACCATAGGTCATGTTATATATTTTAAAATTGTGTAGTTATAATATTTTGATTTTGAACATTTTTTTTTAATCTAATAGAAATTTCATTGCATGTAACTCATTTGATAATTATGATTTGGAAGAAAATCTTAAAAAATCTTTACTCTTAAATAATGGAACTAGATTGGAAATACCAACAAAAATAATTAGAATGATTCAAAGGATGGAGGTTCAAAAGAATTACTATACGATTAAGAGGAACACATTGTTTACAACTAAAGTTGAAGATAAATGTTGGGCGTGATTGTAACTATTTCGTACTGTTGTTAAATTATATCAAGGCCTTTTACATAGTGTGGAGTCCTTGTAGATGAGTTTGAAGATGTTTCAATGAGATTATTCATTGAAACTCTACAAGGCATTGCTACAGATTGGTTCTACAACCTTGCATTACAATCTGTTACAAATTGGAATTGTCTCAAAACTAAGTTTGAAGAGTGATTTAAGCTAGCTGAAGATGCACATGCCTTGTTGGGGCAACTAACACAAATGAAGAAGAACATGCATGAAGGAATGTGTAAATTTATTGTTAAGCTCAACAAATTAGCAAACCAGATTCTTACTATTACTAAGCCTATACTAGAAAACCTCGAATGTTTCTTCATCAATGCTCAAATGTTGGACGTAAGTTTTCTATTAAGGAGAGAAATCACATCTAATCTTGTAGTTGTACAAATTCTGGCAATAGAAATTGAAGATGATATGATCCTTGTTGAGCAAATAGGAATAGAATCAAATATGTGTAAATTAATCTCATCTTCGGAATCATTCTCAACCACCAAAATAGACCCTACAATGAATTTGGTAGATGAATTCTTGTGGTGCTTAATAGAAGGCAACTTCAAATTTGTAATCAATCTCTTTTGTAATCTTGAGAAGTCTTTGTAAAGGTAGTTTTTTTCCCTATTTTTTCCTATGCATGAAAGATATGGCATTTGATTTTTTTAACGAACAAAACAAGTATTTGGTTATTAATTATGAATAGAATATTTGAACCATAGGTCATGTTATATATTTTAAAATTGTGTCGTTATAATATTTTCATTTTTAACATATTTATGAATCTAATAGAAATTTCATTGCATGTAACTCATTATGTAATATGATTTGTAAGAAAATCCAACAAAATCTTCAATCTTAGGTTGGGAAAACCAACAAAAATAATTAGAATGATTCAAAGAATGGAGGTTCAAAAGAAGTACTATACAACTAAGAGGAATACATTGTTTACAACTAAAGTTGAAGATGAATGGTAGAGGATAATAGTAAAAATTTTGTATTGATATTAAATTATATCAAAATATAACTACAATAGTGTAGATAGGAATAAAAACATAGTACAATGTATTGTTTTCTTCGATAATGTATATATGAATCAATAACATAATATTGTATTGTTTTGCACAATAGTGTAGATAGGAATCAAGAACATGGATTATATTTCTGAATTGGTTACGGTTTAATGGTCCAGATGTATGTGACACGTGTTAGGATAAATTAATTAAAGTTATCATCCTAGACCAACTATCTTCCACCATCCATTCCAACTTCCTATCATAAATATTACAACTTCCTCTCATCTACAATAGAAATTATATTTATTATATATTTGGCTATAAATTAGATGAATTAGAATGCAATATCTGAGATCCTTTGTGAGTTTCTCCTCTAAATCATGGTTTTTAATATGGTATTAAAGCTAAGGGGAAGATTGGTAGCGTACTCCAAGCTATAAGTAGAATCTCCTTGTTTCATAGCAAGTTGTGGAAGGAGGCTATAGTAGTTAAGAAAAAAATTCACAAAGGGAGATTGTTGCAATGTGTAGATTGTTGAAGCGAGTGAAGGGACTGCATAAGAAGTAAACTTCCAATGATTTTGTGAGTTGGTAATAGCTTCTTAAGGTTGTTGGTTATATGTGTGCATTGTGTTTGTTGTGAGTGGTTAATGAACCATTGACGAGAGTGTTTTAAAAACTAAGATTGTGGGAGTGTTCAAATATTTAGGGATTCATTTGAAACTACAAGTGTGCAATTCATCTGTGAGTCAGAGAGATAGATTTTTTGCTAGGGTGAAAGAATCAATGATTTTACTATTGTAATTTTGAAGCAGCATGTTGAGGAATGTGTGCATATAAGGCAATACATAGGCACCAGCAAAAGATTGTTGCCTCTGCCAAAATTATATCCTGGTTTGGAAGGTTGCCACTATCATCAATATATTGAAGTAATCATAGAATTCAATCTAGAGTTGACTCTAGCATGTAGATGTTGTCAAGTTAAAATTAAATGGTTCAATTTCATAACTTGCAAGTAAGGAAGAGTCAGAAAAGTTTAAGTAGTGGTTAATAGTTTGTTTCCTTGTTTTGTGAGTTGCCATAACCATAGTCAAATTAAAACTTGTAAGTTGTTTTAAATAAAGAATAAATAATTTAATTTGTGAGTAGCCATAACCGTAGTTAAGGAAAATCTTTGGATTGTAGATTGTTTAAGCGTTTGGATAAGAGGAGAGATGGGATGCTAAATTTTTTTTATCTGAGTTGAAAAAGGTTGTTGAAGAAAGATTCATCTTTGTAGCGGTTTTTATTTTGTAATTAGTGATTTGGCCCATGATATGTTTTGTAGGTGGATGGCCATCAAGTTTGACAACTGAGTCTCAAGGGCTTTGGGTGGATCAAATATTGCATTCACCTGCCACATGTAATACGAATAGATTAAAGAGAACATCATTTTAATTGCTCTATTCTATACAATTGGTTTCAAATGACTCAATCCAATCAAAGTTAAATGTAAAATTATATAAATGTCTCAAAGGATTGTATTTCAATTGTGAAAGATGAAATTCATTCACCACAGTTCAAACCTCTAGAGGCTTATTTGTGCCAGATTAGACCCCTAGATAAATTTAATAGATGGATCTTTGTTGTTTCTTAGCTAAAGGCAACTTTTGGTTTAGAAGTAAGCTTGCTGAAGTTGTTGTAATTTTTTTATATAAAATAGTATTGTTGACATATCTATGTATGCCAACTAATTTCCATTAAAAAAATCATTTTTACATAAAAGTTTTAACTAGTTCCCTTTAAACCATTATAGGTATGGAAAACTCACACTTTCTAAAATAAGCGCCACATAGTAATGAGTCTGTATTATTGTAGTGCATATTTTGAATGGTCCAAAAATCATATTGTTCTTGATTTTATAAGATGAACTGACAAAATAAAATTTAAAATATGTCTATAGCCAAGTGTAAAGTTAGATATTTATTTTTCTTTAAAAAATGTTATCCTAGTTAATAGATAATTAGAAGGTGTATTATCGAGCATGAGGTATTACCAAGCATGAGGATGACATCTTTCATACTTATCTCATATTTGACACATATTTGTTTTTCATTGTTCAATCTCTTTTATACTTTGTCCCTATGCATGGAAGATATATTTTTTGATTTTTTAAAACTAAACATAACAAGTCTTTGGTTATTAAATTATGAATAGAATATTTACATTATAGGCCAAGCTATATATTTTAAAATTATATAATAAAAATTTTAAATTTTTTTTTTATTATCTAATAAAAACTTCATTGCATTTAACTCATTTAGTAATTATGGTCTAGGAGAAAATCCAACAAAATCTTCAATATGAAATAATGGAATTTGTGTGGAAAACTCAAAAAAATCAATTGGAATGATTCAAAAGATGGAGGTCCTAAAGAAGAACTATAAAACTAAGTGGAATGGGTTGTTTACAGCTAAATTTCAAGATAACTGTTAGGGAGTGATAGTAATGAGCTCATAGCGATGTTAAATTATACCAAAATATAAATACAATAATATAGATACGAATCAAGAACATAGTATTGTATGTTTGAACAGGTTGCAATTTAACAGTCCAAATGTATTTGACATATGTTCTTTTGAAATGATAATTTTGTAAAGAATCTCTTTAAATTTAAGAATTCCATTAACTTACAAATACTTAAATTTTATTTCTGAAACATATAAATGTTTAAATTTTGTTTCTAATAATATTTATTATATTCAATAATTTTGTTATTCTCTATTTTAATTTTCTCTCTCTCTGTATATTTTAAATTTGATATCCATCAACAAACATCAAATCAAAAACAATTTGAATTCAACATAAGACTTTTAGAAAAACATATCAAACTAAACAACTGAAATTCAAAAAAGGGCCCACATACCATCAAAAACGACCGCCACCCCATATGGAACATATGTAAGTTGAATATTCTCCAATGTGCCTAAACGTCAAATGATACGACGCTGTGTTTGACGATTGCTCATAGCCGCGTCCATCGAACGATTGCTAATGTCCGCGTCCATCCAAGGTAATTCGCTGACGAATAACTCGTTGGGGAGAAAATAAATGATTGCCGCCTATTTCAAAATCTCTCCGTCCATATTCTACTCTTTTGTCGGCACAGGCGAAATCGATAACGTCATACTAATACACTGTGGTCTGTCTCACCATTGAAACAATTTACGAGAGATATCACAGAAATGGAACAATCGAATAGTTGGAATCTACATTTAAAGTCTATTGCATTTAATTAAGCAGTAACTGCGTGTAGAGGGAAAACACTGAACGGAAAACATTCGTCCTGAGAGAAAAAACTTGATTTGAAAAAGCAGTGAAAAACTTGAGCAGAAATTATATCCAATGGCTCAAAAAATGTTATAATTGTATTGATTATAGAAGTCAGCCGATTAAGTTTACATAAGGATGCCTTCGGCATAAACTTTTTCTTCTTCTTCTTTTTTCAAGAAAAGACCATCTGAATCTTCTCAAACCGCATAAACTCCCTCAGTGGAAGGTCGCTTCCAAATGTAATTTATGAAATAACTGTCATTATGGAAAAGAGTATCGGACAGATGGATGATGATTTGCTGGCTCACAAACTTTTCTTTCAGTTTCAATGGTTTGAAGACTTTTTATATAGGAAATGGTGCGTACTAAACAATTTGAGCATCCATCCAACTTCTTAGTGAAGATTTCCTATTGTAGGAGATTTTCAGGTTCTTTTGTGAGGTTATATGGAGTGACTTGTATAATTTTGGATTTTTTTTATAAATTCTATGTTAATTGCTTAATGAAATTGTATTTTATATGTTTATAAGATGTTTTTATTTTATTGTTGATATTAGTATAGTGTCATGGTTAAGTTGTGGTGTTGTAGTTTTTGTCAATAAGACTAAATTTCTATTATGATATTATTGAATATAAATTAGACATTAGGTTCTCATTTATAATCTTAAGATTAGAAGCATTTTACTGCTTTAGAAACAGAGATATCTTCATTCTGTTTAAAAAATAAACAAATTAAATATATTACTATTTTAACATATTTCAAAACCATTTGTGTATTTTTTATACTATAATATATTTGTATCCACTACGATAACAAATACAATCACAAAACATTTTAGTTGTACACAAGATCTCAACTCATAGCCTATGCAATCTATGAGTAAAATTACCAACTATAAAGATCACGATGATTGCATGAAATACCAATAGATGATAGCATTTATCGTTTCATTGATTTTAGTTTTCCAATCAAAATTCTAAAGGATAAATACGTATGAGGGCTAAAGAACATATGATTTAATAACAAACTCTATGTTGCAGGCATCTAAATGACATTTAGTACACATAGAAATGATGCTATAACAACTTGGTAAAGCCATTATCATGTAATATAAATTGAAACAAAGTAGATAAAGGTTTGCAATAGGTGAAGAATAAGTGAGAATCAATTTAAGATTTTAATTAAATTATGTTTACTTATATGAATTGATAATGATTTATATTTAAATGTTTATTTTTTTAATATTATTTTTTTTATTTTCTTTTATAATTTTTTATTTTTAATTTTAAAATTGATATTCAAAATTTATGTGATTTCTTATTTTTTATTATTATTTATTGTATTAGTCTTTATTATTACTAGTATATAATGTATACAACATAATAACGGTCAAGTAATATAAACTTTCTTTATTTATAATATATTATTTTTTATCTTGTCTTTATTTCTTTTGTTTGACATAAATTAATTTTTTTATTGTGTACAATATATCTTTAACATAAGGTTAATCACTTCTTTATGATACAATTCAATAACATTTTGTTCTAATGAAAAGACTAAAATGTAAAAAGAAAAATGTTTATTCCAAATTTATTTGTAGAAGCATAGGAAATTGTGGATTACATTCAAAACAAAAGGAAAGTTGTTACAAAGCATCTCTTGAATTAATTGTATGTAAATATATAATAGACAGATATTTCAAATATCATAAGAATACTAGATGTATTTAAGACCATATTTCAAAATAGTATACAAAAAATAACATTTTATACACAAAACATGACAAATTAAACTAATACATCTTGTGTACACATATAAAATTGTACTTTTTAATATGTTGTGTTTAATCTCTATTAATATAAATTTTGATGTAATAGCCTAATCAATTATAAATTTTACATCTATTTTCATACTAGTACTAGTAAATAAAAATTAAGATCACGATCCTATCTATAAAGCTTTGTTTAATAAATACTTTAATATTTTATTCTCAACCAAAATTATATTAAATTGAAAATGAAACCTTGAAAAAAAAAAATCAAACTATGCGATCTAACAAATCAAGCTTTTAAATAGAAAGGGTCCACGCCCCATCAAAATCCAGGGCTGCCACCCCTTGTGGATTATAAAATCTAAGCTGAATCTTGTCCGCTACATATTTCTCTGACATCAACAATTGGACACTTAATTTCATGAAATGGACAGTTGCCTACAAGTCAAACAACACGAGTTGTTTTCTTATACGCTGTGTATTGACAATTATGCGAATGCGCGTCCATGGAAGGGAGATCGCTGACGAATAATTCGATGAGGAGAAAATATACCTTTTTTAATGTCTCTCCGCCCATGTTCTTCTCTTCTGTCGGCACAGACGAAATCTATACAGCAACTAGGCTTCTCGTCTTTATTTCGATATTTTATAACCATTTTCTGGTAAGATCTGAGAGAAGAATTTCAACAAGAAATTCGGAGAACAGGATTTGTTTTGTGAGCTTCAAGCAAACGAAATCATGGCGGGCAGAATGATGAGAAAGCTTCAAAACGGTGTTAACTTCGGTACTGCTTCTCTACTGGCGGATCGCGAGAGGTATGAAAAATACTCAGATAATATACTATGGTATTATTCATTTGTTATTTTTGAATTTGATTCTGTATTTATATGGTATAATTCAAATTATATTTTGTGATTGGTTTTTGAATTTGATTGTATATGAAATTTTTTTATCAAAATTTCGAATTATATTCTGTAATTTATATTCAAGAGGGGAGAAAGTTGTAAGAAAATGTAAGATAATAGATCAGAAGCATATGATTAATAATTAATTTTATTAATACGCGCAGGCCCAGGGAAATCGAAGGTCCTGCCCTTCGACAGTTTTGTCGGTTCATCGTAAGTTTAGCGGCGGTTGTGGGGTTCGCAGTGGTGGTGATCATGTTATTGCTAAATCAACCTCCAAAACGGTCTCACAGGCTGTGGATCACACATCATGATTATGACAATTCCCAACAGTTTTTTGACAAAATGGCCACACAATTGAACTCCGCTGAATTGAATTGCCCCTGCAAGACTTCCGATACTGTTTCGGAGCGCAAAACTTGTGATCACATCGTCGATTTCTTCCTTCTCAGAGACCTTAAGGAGCCTTTGCACATCAAGAATATCACTCATCTCTGCTCTGCTCTCAACGATTCATCCGATTTCAGTGGATTTTACGATTCATGCAATGAAATTCTGAGCAGCGGATTTCAGTGGGGAGGATGGAATACGTACTCCAGCAATACACTCCGCCCAAATTCCATGAAAACGAGCAGCCTCAATCCAGTTGCATTCATGTACGATGTTTGCATGTCGTGGGCAGGTAATCACAACTTCTTGCATGAAAAATTATATCCAATCTATTAATTTGAAAATAGCTTTTAGGTTTGATTGTATGTTAGTTTTCGATTTGATAGTTTGAATCACATTTTCTATAGTAATACTAACTTGAAATAAAATAACATACAATTGAACCAAAAATTTATCTTGGTCAATATTATATCCAATTAGTCTTCTTTGAATGTGCAGGCGGTTATTCACAGGCAAGCTTATATTTTCTGGTGTCTCATTTTGGAATGAGTAATAATACAGCCCGCCAACTAGACAAGTTTGGAAAGCTAATGCAGGCCACTTTGAGGGCGTGCTCTAATTACAGCACTTGGCCGCCGCCGAATGAGGATTTGTACTTTCAACAAGCGAAGGCATCGCATGCAAACATCACGAAAAATCAGGTGGCTATTTCATTAAAGTTCAATTGGACGGAATACATGGCCGTTTGTTCTCCAAGCTACTGTGAGCATTTGAAGTTGAATTCTTTACCGTGGAATTTGTTCACTGCGTTGGCTGAAATGGGGGGATTTATTTCTGTAGCAATTTTTATTCTGCGAGCAGTTATTTGGCCAATGATATGCTTGATTGGCCGATGGCCATCAAGTTTGACCAGCGGGAATCAACGGCTGTGGATCGATTTACCATTCTTTACACCGACCCCGTCGTTCCATAATGGTGTGAAAAGATCGAGGAGTGTAACATTTTAATTGCATTAGTAAAATGTTAAATTATGAGGAGTTCCTCGTTCCAACTTAGCAGTAGGACCCGCTGGTTGCTTTTTACCGGCCGGAAAAGTAGCTAGTCGTTGTGAAGAGTTTTCGAATATTTCTGTGTTATTAGCACATTAAATGCACTCCGAGCTTTGTGGATTGAATCTTGGACGTTTCGCGTTTTGAAATTTGCGGGTGATTTAAGGGGATGTTTGAATTAACAGTGTGGAAGAATTGGCGGGGCCCTTCCTGTAAAGCCGCCCACGGAGACTTTCTAAAAGTTTTTTACACAAATAAATAAAATAAACCAATGTCTAGTAAAGTTAAAAAAATAATAAAGAAGGCCGCGTCTAATAATTTTCTTAGACAGCAAGGTGGTGACATTTAGCGCATGTGACTTTAAACGTGACGTAACTATCAAACAGTTATAATAAATAATTCACAAAGATGGGCATTCACCTACAGCAGTGGTAATAGTGAATTGCTATCCATTAGCAATCATTTTAAGATTACACTGGTAATATTGAAGAGAGTTGAATTTTTAAATTAGTATATTTGTATTTTTTTAAAATATGCAAAGTATGTTGGGAGATATCATTTTAAAATAAAATTCGTTCACTAATAGATTTATGTTGTTTTCTATATTCTACCAAACAATCTTTCTAAAAAATTGAAATTTATGCATTTTAATTATATTTAGAATAAAGTAGACAATCTAATGTGAACAATATGAAAATTACAATCTATTTCTACATTGATTGTTTACCTATTAATAGCAAATATAAAACAAACAAAAGGGCATACCACTTCACAATCTAAAAGTACTTTTTAGGAATATATAATAGCTCAAGTTTTTTAACATAATTCCATTTCGACAACCACCTTTAGTGAAGAAATTGAATATATACTATAATTGAAAATGAAAAAAAAAAGGATAAAAAAATTTGGATATGAGAGAAAACCCATGATATGGGGCATGGTCACTATGCCTTGTTTGTACTAAACATGATGGATCAGTTCTTACCACTCCTTATATATGTTCATATCATTGTTTAAGTTATCTCCAAGCTATTTTGGCTTAGCATGCTTTACTTAATGGTTGAAGTGTTTTAATTATGTGATTGTTGTAGTGTTATGGAATTCTCTCTGTTCAAAACCTCTCTTCAATAGTTGTTTATTCCTTGTAATCTACTTTGATCAAACACCATTTTGTCAATATTGATCCAAAAAACTATAAAATCTTTGTGTCTCCATTTTTGAATTACACATAAGGCAATGTCAGCTAGAGTGTGAACTATGGAGTCATCACAATATTAGTCACCTCGGTCATTTTCTTCTTGATTGGAACTTATTTTTCAAAGACAAAATCATAAATGTTATTCCTCCTTGTGCATGGTTGCAATGTTTTTTAGGGTGTCTAGGAATTGCAAATTGAAACCATCATCCCTGCCTTTGTCCAAATCATAGCTCTAGAACGAGGTATGAACATCAAAACATGAAAAAATTAAATAATTATAAGATGTTGTAGCTACACAAACCCTAATAAATATGTATACGAAATTGAGAGCACCCACATTCCATCAACAAAAGATATTGAAGATAGGAGGACAATGGAATCAAACGTTTCATGAAGGTATATTGTTGTGATTTATGCTCATTTGCTTTGTTGTATGGTTTTGTGAAGATGTGTTCCATTGATATGATGATTGAATGGTTTTGTAAATTCCTTGCTTATGGTTGGGCTAGATTAGGGTTCATAATTTAAGTTATTCATTTTCATTGTCATCGGTTTGGCATTGCCCAATGGGACGCTAGTCCCTCTACAAATAATTTTTTTTGGTAGAAGTGTGTTTCAATTTTGTAGGTCTGGAATTGTCGAAGTTACTAGAATTATGCATTTAACACCTAGTCTTGCACTTGTGCACTCTATTTGACTATTTCTAACCCTTATTTTCTCAGTTTCTGTTGTTCCCATCCTTTTTTTTATGTAATATGCACTTTTTCTTAGTCTTTCTATGCTTCTGATTAGTATTCTTATGCATATGTACTTTATACTTGCACTTTTCACCTTATTGTTGCACTTCTAGTTACTGGTTACTATTTTGTAGGGTTTCACTAGTCTTGTACCTATGTTTCACAATTTCTATATTTCTATGAAGGTATATGTACACATTTGAGTTCAATTTCTACACTTTTGTAATATAATATAGTCAATATTTTATTTAAATTCTATTTTGAGGTAACCGTAATGAACTAACAAGTGGTGCAGCTTGACTATGTGGTTCTAAGGCTTGATTTGAAACTACTAATTATTTGTGGTTGCAAATTTGGATTTGGTTTTTATAGATTAGATAATATTTGATTTTGCTTCTTAAAAAGAATCCACTTGCTTTTCTTAGATTAGATAACATTTGGTTTCAGTGCTTAAAATGAATCCAAGTGTTTGTCATGTTTGGTGTACTTGCTGACTTTGTGTTAAGTAGATCCCAAGATAGTGCATAAGTATCCTCTCCGCTCACCTTCATGGATCTTGGCTGTAAGAGAAAGTGTACCTATCTTCTTTTTCCTTTTTAGAGGGCTTTCCTTGGTTGGGAAAAGAGGTACTTACCACCAAGGTAATGATCCAAATCAGTGGTTTCCTTTGGTATGCTATATAAATTGGTCAAGAATGGAACCCCAACGCTTCTTGGTAGTGAGTCATTTCGATAGTTCCCTAGCATACATACACTTGTGTATGAGATGTTACGACCTCATTCCTTCCCCAAATTGAAACTAAAATCCTTAGGCTAGAAGTCTCCTTTATTTGCTTTGGTGTGATGGTTTCAGTGCAAAGGGATTGGGTCACCCCTTGACGTTATTCACCATTTGTGTTCCCTTAGATAAGAGTGAGCTATCCTCGACTTTGAATAAGCCATTTATATCTTTTTGGGAAGAGGGTGGTTTCCAGGTGTGCCTGAAACTCTAGCTCTCATTATCTTCACATAACAATACTAAAATACCCCATCACAAGGGTTAAGATTTAGAGTTAGATGGAATATAGAGATGTGTGCTTGATTCATGTCATATTTTAATCCAATGGTCTTAGGTAGAATAAACATTTCTTGAATTTTCTTTGAATTGCGATAGACCCTTGGAAATTGGGCTTTGAGGAGCCTTTGAACATAAACATTATGCTATATTTTACCTCCTATTAGACAATTAGACATTTTTGTGTTTGAAGCATATTCTTGTCACAATCAATCATAAATAACATGCAAACTTGACAAAAAATTCCAAAGAGTTGGACAACACTTCTCTTCACCAAACTTGTGCAAGCTTATGATAGCTAAACTGCACATTTGATCAGTGAACCTACTCTTTTGAGACCTATTTCTTGACTTTTGATTCACCAAAGTGGTGCTTCTATACTCTATTCATGTACTTATGAAATAGAGCTCAAGACTCAGCCATAACCTAATTTTCAGGCTTTAACCTTTAGTTCTGATCTCTAGGTTTGTATTTCATTAGTCATTTTAGTCTAGATCATTAATACTCAGCCTACACATTTACAGTTACCATCTACTAATCAACTAGATCTTTGGCATACACTTTGGATACTCATCTTTGGGTTAATAATCCTATATTAGCTATCATTATCATCCTAATCACTTGAGGTTCACCATCCTTGAGTAGGGAAACTTATCAATATCCTTGGATAGGGAAACTTGTTTGGAGTACATCATCTCCTACTTATCATACCCGGGTGTCAGCAAGAAGTTGAGTCCACTTTTTGGCCAAAAAATGGAACCATTTTTCCTATTTATTCAAATTCATCCTGTTTGAGATGAATATTTGAAGCACTTAGAGATTGAATCTTTAAAAAATTCAGTAATAGAAGTTGTAGTATTGAAGTATACTTTCCAAATATATCATTTATTTGAATACCCAGATGAAATTTTTTTATTTTCAATAGGCATTACTAATACCCACATTTTAAAAGTCTCTGTTTCAGGACCATACTATGCATGTGGACAACAAGAAAAATTTGATCTAAATGAAACTATTTCTCTCAATCCTTTTGGGAAATAGTATGTAACATAGTTAAGACTGATGAAAATATTTTTTTGTTGAACAAATTTTTTTATTAATTTTTTATTAGGCATAGTTGTTATTTTTAAAATCTCTCGTGTACGACAAGGTTAATTTGACCAAAACATATGATTTTTTAATTTTTTTTAAAAGTGTGTAGAATTGTCTCTAGTTTGATGTCATATAATTTTTTTTGTGGGAAAGTTTCAAATAAAAAAGTTATTAAAATAACAAAATAGCCTATTATCTCTAGTTTGTGGACCTGTTTCAGTAGAAATTCAATAAAAAATAGAAATTTTAATCAAATTTAAAGACAGATTGCATATTTAGAATCTGCATAGTCTGATCTATAATGGATTTTTATTTTGTCAAAATATTCCTCTAAAAAATTCTTCAGATATATGTCTAAAGTCCTTATTTTGTATGGACACTAGCAAAGCCTTCAAGTTGTAGGGAAAATCAGGTCTAAGGCTATGGTTCAGCTACCCAAGCCTCTTTGCAAACCAAAAGCCAACAGTAAAAGCAGGCTCAAAATTCAATTTTTTTAGAAACGGGATCTCGTTTAGTAAATGTTACCCCTTTACCTTTTTTTAAATTCATAATGTAAAAATGAATCATTGGAAGGTTTTCCTTAAAAAATAATATTTTTTCAAAACGGGATCCCATTTCGTTTTTCAAAACGGGACCCCGTTTTGAAACGGGATCCCGTTTTGAAATGGGATCCCGTTTTGAAACGAGACACCGTTTTGAAAATTTTAGGCTTAGGACCCCGAAGCTAAATGAGACCCTGTTCATTCTAAGCGGGAACCCATTTCGTTGAGTGTGATTTCACGAATTTGGCTAAGTATGAAAGTTCTGCCTTAAGTGGACTCATCTTCTTGATTCAACCGACCCTCTCTTGATGATTGTCCTTATTTCTATCCATTACAGAACAAGTTTGTCTCACCTAAAATATCACGTTTAGACATTTAGTTACCTTTTTTAACTTCAGATTTGTAATTAATCTTAGCAATCATCATAGCTTATCATTTTTCTTCATATCACACTTTGAGAATATCTTTACATCGTACCCTTAGCTTCACATTGCAATAGGTAAACGTAAACATCCTTAGAGATCATTATCATATCTTAGCTTCATAGGTTATAACCTAGCTTGCATAATCATTCTGAAAGTTGCTATCAGATTCGGGTAAGTGCACCAAGATGGTGAACAAAAAGGGGGTATAAGTGGCCACTTTTTTTTCTTCTAAAATCAGGTAAACCTGAACTTCAAAGAGAAATCTGAGGCTCATGCATTCAAAATTAGATGATGTGTAAAGAATAAGATTTGTAGTACTCTGAATCTAGTTTCTAAACTATTAATTTTTTTCAAAAATGGATAAGATTAAGATGGTCAAACTCGGTACGCAAGAAAACATGTTCCTAATTTTTTTAAAAATATAACATAGCTATTTCCTTGTGCTTCACAAAAGATATAGTTAGATTAGTATTTTTCAAAGCCTTTTGGTAGGATGATGGGTAAGAGAGAGATCTAGAAGTTTTGTGTTTTTTTTGTAATTTTATGTTAATTATTTTTTGTTTAATGATTTTTTGAAGCGATTACATTCTAAAAATCTAGTACGTGTTTGTGCGTTGGGCATAACTTGCATCAAAATAATCGAAAATGTAATTTTTTTTTTTAAAGTGTATAGAATCAAGTGTAGAACAATAATATGTAATATTTTTTAAATTTGGTCAATTATATCAAATCTTATTAAAAAATGGTAGACATATGTATTTGAGGACTGTCAAGCCATTGGTAAAGAAAATTAAAGATTAATATGCTAATGTTGTCCAAAAATAGCAAAATTTATATGGTTAGAAAGATGAGAAGACATGTGAGATTATGGTGGTAATTTTAGAGGTTCCCACTTGATCATTTGTAAACCCGATGACAAAGTCGATAAATCATCTTGGAAGATTAAAAAAATGTGTAAAGGGACAAAAATGGAGGGAAAATGAGCCCACAAGCCTTAGGGTCATTTTCCAAGCCTTTTACCAAGCCATAATGCGTACGGTTTCCTATGTGCTAAATAATTTGCATGGGTTATGCAAATCAAAAAGTACCATTCCAAGTTCTACACAAGTTCTACATAACCCATGCGGGTTATGTAGAACTAAAAGCATCATTTTTATTTCTCCAAAATCGGCACAGGTTATGAAGAAATAAAAATGTATGCTTGTAAACTTACCATACACAACACATATGTATATACTTATATATAGATTATGTGTATATGTATAGGGTATGTGCAAGATCGTGGGGGGCCAAAAAGTGGCGATGTGAAAAAAATCCACTTTTCACTTGTCCAAAAGCACATGAAAGCGCTTGTTGACTTTTTAGTAGGCCTGGGTGTCAGTACACCTGGGAAAACCTAACACCAAAGCACAAGCCTAATCAGGTACCCAATATTTTTGGGTACCTGAAACCTGTGGCATAAATCAAAAACCCGCAGGCCAACTTTCTCATTTTCCCCATCGCTTCAAGTTTCCAAAACGGCTAGAAATATCATATACACGATTTTTTCAAGTACCTAATTTCTCCAACAACAAATTCGACTCCACTTCTTATCCGGTAAGTAAATTCTTGTTATTTTTAGATTGATTTTTTTCATTTTCATGTTAAATGTAGGTTTTTTGGTAAAAATGGGGTTTTGTATTGATTTTGTCAATAATATATGAAATCAATTTGAAATTTATATTTGTTTATTATTTAATCAGGCATGGCTGACAACAATGAAGATAATAACCCTCCCTCGCCAAATAATGATCCCCAAACAATCCAGAACCGCTTCAAAACCCTCAATCTTTAGAGGATTTGATACAACAGAATCTGAACACTATACGAGGCTTCAAAGACACATAACTTAGCTCCTATGCTTGCCACCCTAAATACCATTGTTGAAAACATTGACACCCTTACGCAGCAACATAATGCTGCTCTTCATTGGCGTGATGATATGCACAACCAATTTGATGACGGGCTTGACCAT